>JAUMHD010013865.1:0-61236 GCA_032359135.1 Ulvella scutata
TATCAATACATAATGCTTGGCGCTTGCATTGGGGCCCGTTTAGGCACTTTTTGCTCCAGAGTTTTTCTTTCTCCACCGTTACACAGAAAAAAAAACTTGCCTGGGACGCGTACGGCGGAATCAAAACGGTGCGGCCTAAGCTGACAAGGAGGCTGACGTTCATACTGTGAATTGCGGTTGCAAAACAGGTCATGCACTCCACCCTTGCAGCGCGAAGCATGCTGACACACAGCCAGCCTGGGGGCGCAATGCGTCCACACGGGGCCACGCGCTACGTGGGGAAGGGAACGCGTGGCCAATGGACAGCAGCGGCGGTGAAGGACAGAGAGTGCCTGCGTGCCATCACTCTTCCCTGTATCGCCTCCACTGCTGCGCGGCACGTGTCGTTCTAGAATTTGCATTCATTCATGAAACATAACAGTTCACCACCATGCCACGGGCGCAACTATGAAAGAAAACCTGCGTTTGCCGCCTACTCCACCAATTCAACATGTGAGCTAATATCATGCAGCGAAAGCCGCAGATTTAGATGCCCCAACACCCATGCAGCAGCCACTCCATGCTGCCCTCTGCGTATCACACTTACTAGGGCCCTGGAGAAGTGCTCAGTCCTTGCTGCTGCAGGCGCTTAAGAGCCACTGGCGTGCCTGTGAAAGAACTGGAACTAGCAGTTTCCCATGCATTCGCGATGGTTCCCTGGGGTGGCGCCGCCGCGGGCACAGGCGTGCCTGCTGCTGTGGCCGGCCGCGGCAGCCGGTCTCGGTCCTCGTGATATGCTATCAGCTTCTCTTGCTTTGTCTTGAAAGTCTGCAGTCACCCCTGCTGTCAGATGCGAGGCCACAATGTATCAAGGCATGCCCCAGCTTCAGCGCAGCTGCTCCCTAGCAGACATCTGCCTGCCGCTGATAGCATGCATCTGCACCAAACGGTGATGGAGCGAGGCGTCGAGGCAGTGGCTGCGGTGCACACATGCCCGCTGGTGCTCTTCAGGGCACCCCTCCCACTGACACCAACAGTTGCCGCAAGCTGGAGCGATTCGGGTGAAACATGTACGCGCAGGCCACAACTTCATTTATACCTGTGATACGGCAACAGGCACTGGAGCATGCATGCTGCTGAGGGGCACAATCACACCTGCAGGAGCTCTGCCCATGGCAGCTTCACCTGGCTCTCCTTCTCTGCGGCCACCTCTGCAGCCGCAGCTGCCGCTGCCCCGGCGCTGTCACTCAACTTGAGCAGCGCCAGCGTGGGGATGCTGGAGAGCCTCGCATGCAGGGTGTGGAAAGCGCGTGACTGCGGGCACAGCATCAGGAGGCTGTGCATTGCGCGCATGAGGTCCGGATAGCGCTCCGGCGACATCAGCTGCAGCCGCACCTTCGTGAAGACGGGAGAGTCGATCAGCATCACAAACCTGCATGCAGCAGTCTCGTATACATGTGGGTATGCGAACAGGTACAGCGTGGCACAGCCTGAGCACACGCATGGCCTCATGGCTCATTGTTCGGTGCCACGGCATGTTCATAGCAGGAGAGCCTGCCTGCTGCACATGTGAACCCCTACATCGAAAACTGCAACGCTGCATGGGCACAAGGCAGCGAAACACAACACAGCTGAGCACGGCTTCCGTCATGATGTCCCATGCATGAAACAGTGATGATGTCACCAGTGACAAGTCCTTGCACGTGCTTATTCAGACACAGTGCATTGTAAAGGGCCCTTGGGTTCACTGAAGGCATGCGCAGTCCACCGTGTGGAGTCTGCACTGGCAATGCAGTGTGACAGGCTGCTCAGAGTCTATGAGTAGTGTGGGTGTGGGCAGGAGACTAGACTGTGCGCGTCATGCAGGCTGGCAGCATGGCAGGCTGCGCACCTGTCCACCTGAGCCAGCAGCACTGGAACAAGGGGAAGCTCTGCCAGTTCGTGGATGAGTGCACCAACATGCTGATACGCTTGTGCTAGCATACACAGGCTGAGAGTTGCACAGGCACTGTGCGACCAGCAGCTGTACAGCGTCTGCAGCAGCTTGGCGCTATCAGGGTCCCTCAGAGCATTCTGCAGGCTCTGGCGGAGGCTGGAGAGCTCTGGAGCAGACAGCAGCATGAGATTGAGAGCCTGCGTGATAGTGGCGGCAAACACACAGTTGGTCTCAGCCTCAAGGATTGTGGCGAGCTCGGAAAACACTTTCGTGCCCCCCAGCATGCCGCACAGGCCACGGATGATGAGGGTGCCCCGCTTCTGCAGCAGCGCCTGGCCGCTCTCACCCTGAAAGCGTTGCAACAGCGCCTGCAGCACCATCTTGAAGTGCCTCTCCTCCTGCGCGATCTTGACATGCACCAGCAGCGCCTGCAGCAAACGCCTCCCCTGACCCACAAACAGCCAGAACATCCCAGAAGGCCTTATCCAGTTCAAGAACTCACTGCATTACAGCACAGTTTGCGGACTGTCAACTGTTTTTAAATGAAGTCCTCAGGGGCTGGTCAGCATGGGGCCTGCAGATCAACGGCCACCATAGACTAGGGCTGCACACCTGGTTAACAACTCCATCGCTCTGCGATGTGAGCGCGTCCAGTAGTGCAGGCATGATGTCGTGCCATTGCTGCAGAACCTCTGTCTTGTTGTGCTCCAGGAGCACCTGCACACACCCCCACTTGCGAGCAGCTCTGAACGCTATGCTGCTCCTTGCTGTGTGCCGTGAAGCGGTGCAGGTAGTGCCTAGTGCGTGCAGATATCATCTCAGGAGTTGACAGCAGGTTGGGAGGGGGGGGGGGGCAGTCCACACCAGTTATCTCCAGCAGGACAACAACTGACACAACAGACCGCAACGGCATTCGGCAACAACAAGGTGATATGTGCGCAGCGGTTCCCTGTGAATACTGTTGATGATCACCTGTGTTGCCAAGACCTCCCATGTGCAGGATGTCAGGCAGTCGCGCGGTCCCGCTATGTGCATGCATACCCAGCAAGCACACTGGGTGTGCATGATTTGTACACACATCCATGAAGCATGCTGTGTACGCAGCGATATCACAACATGTTGCAGGTGTGACCTGAGAGAGAGCATCTCGAGCAAGCAGCCTGTTGAGAAACACTGCAACACAGTACACGCGGGCACCGTGCTCGAGGCAGCTCACCTGCACCCACTTCAGGGCCTCCAGCCTGGTGGGCTCCTGCTGGCTGACAAGCTCGTAGCTCAGAGCTGTCAGCACTGGCGCCACCCCTACAGCTGCAAGGTGCTTGGACAGGTCCATGGCCAGCAGCTTGTTGTTGCATGCAATGGCCCCGTCCCGCACATCCTTGCCAGGATGCGAAATGCATGGCAGCACCGCTATGATGAGGTCCGCGAGGAACGCGAGCAAGGAGTCATGAGAGGACTCCGTGTGCAGGAAGCAGTTGAGCCACCTAATTGCAGTGTACCGCGTAATCTCATCTGAGGACTTGGCCTTGTTCACCAGGGTCTTTGTTAGTGCGGCAAAGTCTGCCGCTTCTGGGTTTCGGTCAATCTGCAGCACAGCACATAATCACTCGCCCTGTTTTGTCGCTGTGCTGCTGTTTCGCAACACACACTCTCAGCGTTACTCCCAGCAGTGCCAGTGCTGAACAATTGCCCCCACAGTGGTGCACACGGCTGTGCTTCAGGCAGATGCTGCGGTGAGCTGCTCCAGGTCGACCCCGGCCTCGAGTTGCTTACTATCTCACAGATTTCATGCATTCAAATGTGCACACCTGTCGCAGGAAGTTGTCAAGGGTGCGGCCCGCAGCAGTGCGGATCTCGGGGTGGGCGTCCGACAGCATATTCATCATGCCATCCAGCAATGAGGGCAAGTAGGCCAGCATGTCGATGTCAGGAACGCTCTGAAGCAAAGAAGTCCAGTCTATGAGGAACCTGCGCTTGTTGGGCATGTGGGGCACTGCCAGGAAGCGAGCCAGGCGCGGGATGAAGGAGTCTATGTCAAAGTTGTCACATGCTGCAACGATGTCCTTGATCATGTTGTCTAGGATTGCTGCTGCATTCTGCACAACACCAAGACCACCCTGTCTCATCCATGACCATTCTCAACGCACCATGCCAACAGCAGCAGCAGGCTGCTAGACGCAACGACCAGCGCCAGCCAGAGGTGACACATTGGATGCAAACCCTAGTATCAGCAGGCAGAGTGTACTTGACAACAGAACATGTATGTCTCACAACAGAGTGCATGTGGGGGGTGGGGTGTTGCAGACACGAGAGCGGGGCAAGCACCTGCACTCGGTGCTCTGCGTCTGCACAGAGCCTGAAGAGGCTGTCGAAAGTGTCCGAGAAGTAGCGTAGGAATGACTCTCTGGACACCTTTGCAATGTTGTACAGTGCCTCGAGTCCATAATACCGAACTCCGCTATCAGGGTCTCGGAATGAATCCAAAACAGGTGGCACAATAACACCCAGAAACTTGTCATTGTCCTCCTGACCAAGTCCTACTGCGATGGCTGCGAGGCACAGGAGACCTCCCTGAAAGACAGATGTCACTTGTTACACATGGCCAGAATAGAAGCAGCTCATTGCGCCTCTGGTCGTGTAGACGGTACTTCAACGAGCTCAAGCAGATACTTCATAGGCCCTGTTCTGCAGAAGAGAGCACACTTTGCGGTGATTGGCTTGGTGAGACTTGGTGTCTTCAACGAGCTTGTCAATGATGGAGCTCACTCTGTCAGGGTGACCTTGTGCACTTTGCTGTTTCACGATCTACACAAAAAAGGAATAGTCAAAAGATACCAGACTTGGCGCAACACCACCTTGTAATGCGGCAGCAGCAGCTACATGGGCCCTGAAGGAGGACACATCAAAGAGGGACACGCACCTGCTCTACCTCGAGAGCCGCTTGCTTGCGCTTCTCATAAAGCTTGTCCCCGATATTTCGGATAACGCTCGGAGGTAGAATCGGTTCAGCGTCCCCCATGTTGGCTTTGAAGAATCTGAACGAGCGCTAGCTATGCACATGCGCGGGGGGTGTCCAGGCTGTGACACAAACCACCTCAGCAACTTATACAACGCAGGGGGTAACTCTCAGGGCGAGAGGTACTAAAGAGAGCAGACTGCATGAAATGTAACGTCAGAGGGTGAGAACACACGACACGATCACAGTCACCTGTGGCACGAAAACCCAGGGAAAATAATCACAAAAGACAAAAACAATCTGTGACGTTTTGTGAATGGCACTGCACTTCACAGTTTGAAGGGTGCCATGACTGGTGCGCTGGTGCCTCAGTGCTGAACTCCGTTGCCCTGCACATGATCCAGCGCAGCGAGGAACAATGAACGGCGATAGTAAGACATGCTGTCAAGAAGAAACTCTGCGAATGCCCTTGAACGATTATACCAGTTGGTGCAATCATGCCTTGTTTATGCATGACTGTATTGCATTCGACTCAGTCCTGGTCCGAACACCAGCTTGCACCGCAGAATACACCTCCAGTATCAATAATACAGCATATTGCATTATATAAATCGCCATAGACGGATGCACACAGGTCTTCATTCTCTAGGCATGTTTTGCGGCCCATTTCTACTACCCTTGTGTGTTTGTTTCGCATTGCAGCTGATTTCCTCTTCATGTTTTCTGACCACTAGCAAAGGCAGCTAATCTACACATAGCGAGCGTACGAAGATGTCAAGTTGAAGCTGTGCACAGGCGTGATGCAAGAGCCGAGCAACAAGCGCTCCAAGAGAAAGCTGATTGAATTCCCTGATGTACGATACGCAGATTCCAGCACCGAGTTGGCAAAAGTCACTCCCGTCGCAAGCTGCGGGGCAGGCCGTTCCGGGTCAGTATAGCACGTGTGTGTAGGAGTCGACGCGCAAGTCTCGCCCTGTAAAACATGGCAACAAGTACATCGGCATCCACATGAGTAGAAGTGAAGCAGTCAATAGCGTCCTGACCAATCTGGTGTCTGTGCCACAGAAGACGGCATCGGTGCTTATGGAGGCGTGGGACTCAAGGCGCAATATATGTTTGATCGTGGCTGAGCAAGGCGCGCAGAACCTGTTTGTGCGAAGCTTCTTTCTTTGGGGGCCAGACGACCCACCGTACATGTCATTGTATGTGCTTTTGTACTGCCATGGCATTCCAAGTCGTTCCTTGTCTGACATCAGTGCAGCGGCCGCTCTATGTGATCACAATCAACACCGATGAACAGGTTGCATCGCGTTCGTATGTTTCAGTGCCTTCTGGCGTAGTCACTACACGTCTCTGTGCAGGGATTTGCATCCCTTGAGAGTGGAATCAGCAAGAACAGGACGGGGCCATTCGATGGACCAAGCTTTCGCGTCAAGTGGGAGAGTTTGGGCTTGTACTGTAAAAGTCTATTCAGGGACTTGGCTGATAGGGACAAGGATGTGAGCATTAATCACTTTTCAAGTGGATCCGACATTCCACCTGTGCGTGCCTGTCCGCACATTGGAGTACATTGTCGCACATATGTCAGTGGATACAACAATATCCACTGTTGTATTTTGATGTGCAGTGATTCGCTGCAGCTTGGTGTAAACTGTCTTTCAACCAGCCGTGTTGGTTGCTAGGTGTTCGCCATTATCTTCGCTCCATCTGCAAGAACGCAGGCCACTCTTTACTACTGCCTAGTATAGGGGTGTTGGTGATATGTGGCACTTGCTGCGCACAGGAAGTTACAGACTATCTCTATCTGCCTTGCGCTATTTGCCTCAACATCTGTGCCCTAGTATCCTACTTGACTTGACTTGAATGTGTTTCACAAGATGTTGGGGTCAGTCTATAACTCCCAATGCAGGAGATGGGGCAGCAAGCCACCGAGAGGATGCGCAAAGAAGCTATGAAGGAGTGTGTCCCACCGCCTCTGGAGGTTGCATGGGTCTGGTGTGATGCGCTACGCATGAAGCCTCCTCGAGGTGTCAAGCGTCCTCAGGCTGTCCAGAAGCTTCCACCTCGAAGCAATGCCTCAGAGGATGATCGGCTCAATTGTACCAGACGCAATCCTGCATGGGGCGCTGATAGCAATGTTAAAGTTGGGCAGATACGTCAAAAAGAGAGTTACGAATTGCAAGAGCGTGACTTGCGGTACGAAGGTCGTACTGGGGCAACGAAACGACATGGCTTCATCGATAGAAGAGATCCAGGTGACCACCCTCACAGGGGGAGCAGTAGAGAGCATCAGGATTTGGGAGGCTGGGTGCCTCGTGCAGCACCAGGTCCAGACCGACGAGGGGGTGGACGTGGGGGGTTCTTGCGGAAGCGGGCGGGGGACAATTCTGCGACCAAGGCAGCTGTAGCGCTACCTACTGGTCAGGCTGCCGCTGTGTCAAAGCACACCAATAAGAAACTGACAGACCTCACGTTTGAGCAATACTTGCAAGTGTGTGGTGAAATAGAAGAGGCTTATCGCAGCTTGCTGTGGCACCGCAGAATGTCACAGCCCAACGCTCAAAGTGAGTGGCGAGCACTCTGTTTACAGCACAAAGTGCCATACAAACAATCATTTCAGTGATGAACATAACTACCTTGATGAGGGGTCATTTATTCAGCCAATGCTCATCTAGGCATGTTGGTCTTCAGCACAAGCATGAGATAGTACTATACTTCGTGAACAATGTAACACAGTCATCCTTGGATCCTCCACCAATGGCGGGGATTTTTCTCGTGCTTGTCTCTTCGCTCAACCTTAACATACATACCTTTTTCGCTGGTCGGAACCTTTGGCACGCACTCGCGCAAAGCTGCTGTTGAATACGGTATGTGACAGTTTTGGACGGTATGTGGCATTGTGCGTCGTTCGAGTGCAGCAGCTGAAAAAAAAGCAGTCAGCTGTACATAAAGATATGATTTTCTGTAGACAACTTTGAGGGTACTGGAGGTTGGTGATATATTGTGTCCAGCTCGCTCCTGCAAAATCTTCTGAAAGTGGTCTACCATCATGTGTTGTACCATAGCCACTTATGCTGTCTCGACATGTCTCTTTTGTCTGCCTCGCCTCGCAGTCCATCGTTATATTCTTGTGTAGGTGAACTGGACAGCCTAGACGTTCCATGCCTGTCATGCGCATTTGCTAGTGTGTGAACGAACATTGCTCACGGCGAATTGAAGTCCTTCTAGCACGAAGCAGTGAACTGTCAATGCTGTCCTTTCGTACGCTCAAGTGCCCTCCGTGCACCCTGAAAGCTCGCTCGCTTGTATGCTTGTTGGTCTTCAGGCTCTCAGCTGTCTGTTGTGACAACAACAGCAACGCCGATTTGGCGACATGATGCTCTCACCAATCACAATGATGCTCGCTGTCTAGTATTATTATCATGCTTGATTTCTGAAGCGCCTGATACCTGTGTCTGCTCCTTCGGGGTGTGATGGCGAACTTAACCTCTCCGTCCTCACCGCCGGTTGAAGCAGACGTCCCTCTCAGTGCATCAGAAACAGATGATTATAATGTTTCTGGAGCACCGATTGGTGCCCCTGACTCCGCACTCTTTCCACCGCCTGATGCACTTCCAGAATTGCCTCGCTCTCCAGGCCCACGTTCCCCGCCCCCTGGGTTCCCACCACCACCCCCCTTTCCACCTCCTCCTGAAGTCAATAGAACATGCGGGGTCCGGTTAGACTGTGGTCTGCAAACACGTCCAGTTGAAGACAACAGCGTTGTCGTCAGGTGAGTGCGACATTCTCACACAGTTGGCTGTGTTCAGCATCCTGCTTCATACCGAGCATCTACAGTGCTCTCACAATTGGTTCTTGACATGGTTTATGCATGCAGCTTCTTTGCTGGGCTGGTTCTTGGTGCAGTCAGCCTGACAGCATTCAGTTGCCTGTGGAAAGTCGTCAAGGTCTACACTTCGCGACAGGTGCGATGAGAAGCCTTTTGTACAGCTCCCTGATGTGCTTCGAATTTTCCAGGTGCATACATAACCTCGTGCTCTGAATCTTCTCTGTCATGCAGCGGCTCAAACAAGTAGCTTTCAAGCCTCCAGATGTTCCTGTCAGCCAATGCTGGGGACTGCAGCGTTATTGGTGTGCTCGTCACCCTGCCCCATTTGATGCAGCCGTGTCTTCTGGGTTTGCAATGCTTGTTTGTGTTGCTAGTTTGAAGGCATGCAATTTACAGGGGGTGGATATATCCTGTGCTCAGCATCCGTACAGAAGATATTTACTTGGCAGCTGGGCTTGATGCTGTGGTGATGCTCAAGACCATAGAATATGGCGTCCAGTTGTTCGTGCCACTGGCTGTTGTCTGCCTTGCAGTTCGTGCGCTTCTCTGGTCAGCATACATGCCGTCCGATGCTCCTGGCTCCACACACTCTCCGATGTCACAGAATCACATGCTACTCCAAGAATAGCTATGATATGACGTTGCTTTCATCACCACGAAATGTGCATATTCAACCTTAGCGAACCTGAAGGTGACTGTGCGCATCTCTTGCCGCCACCCACAAGGCAAATTGCCACCACAATCCCACACTGCCGTATGCGACACGCAACTGTATGCACACGCAGTACTTTCATGAACAGGCGCTGAGTTCCGTAGCCATGCAGTGGTGCCGGTTCATCTCAAGGGTGACAACCTGTACAAGAGGGATGGCACCCAGATAGGCACCACGCAGGAAGCATTCCCTTTTGTTCGCTTGACGATTGCCAACCTTTCACAAGACAGGAAGGACACGAGCATCTACTGGCTGCACTTCACTGTAGCCTACACATTTGTACTCTACTCACTCTGGCTTCTGAGGCAGCACTACGAGGTAAGCCCTGCGTGCTGTCGCCCTGCGATTATCGTATACCATGCAATGTAATAGTTCTGTCATGTCACGATCCCATGGTTTAAAACAAGTCGCACTGGCGTTGTTCACACACACATACACACCTGGTGCAGCGGTCACTGCCAGGCGAAGGCATGGCGAGTCCTCCTATAGCACGATGACAATGCTGTTCTGATTCAGCATGTGTGGAGCATATGCAAGGCTGTCAGAATCCCCGTTCAGCCAACAGACCAACGGTGCTACTCTAAAGCAGCAGGTATGAAAGGTGGTGTGTGCAGGACATGCTTGCGTTCAGGCGCAAGAACCTTTTGATGGGCGATGATCACCATCAGAATGCTTTAAAGCAGGCCACGATGTCCAGCAGAGAGGATGGGTTGAAGAACACCACCCCCAGCGGCACCAACCAACAAACCGACTCGCAGGAACGCATAGCTAGCACCTATCGTATGAGCTCCCTCCAGCACCTGCCATGCACAAAATTGTGCCCTCATTTCTGTTCTTTCTTCAGTGCATTGTAGCCCCAGGCAGAAGCTGAATTGCATTGCATCAACGGCTCTGGGTGAATACCAGTAGCACCTGCCGTCAGCAATCTACCTATGCTGCAAGAGCGTGCTGTCTGGACTTTGTGGGGGTGCATGTGTATGATCTTACACCTGGCATTGCCTGCAGCGTCTATGGCGTTGCCGCCTGAGACAGAGGGCCTTCTCAATGAGAGCTGGGTGGCGTATCAGCAGCATCCTGGCTTTGTGCGGGACTCCCTGGCGACTGATGCCCGCTCAGCTGTGCTGCATGCACCCCTTGAGCCTTCCCCAACTGGCGCACATGATGCCATCCAATCCCCGAATGCTGGCCGCTCTGCGGAGCTTGCTGCACTGCAAAGCAATGAACCAGCAGCTCCTGCTTCTGTTTGGACAGACGCCCGCAACCGTCTCATGAAGGTGCTACTCGCTGGAAGTGGAGATGCTATGGTTTCAGGCTATGGTTAGCATGATTTTTGCTACTGCAACCCGTCTGGTTGCAGCACAACTGTTCACTGTTTAGCATATGCGAACTGAGGTGCAGGTGGTGACGCCTGCAAGGCCTAAGTGGAGTTCAGGAGTGGAGGGCATGAGCCTTGCATTCACAGACATGCTGCCGAGAGGCTTCCACGGCCCGACATCCGCACTCTCAAGACCTCTTCCAACCATCTCGCCATCAGCAGCAGGCTCACAGTCCGCCATGGCTGGGACGCGCGCTGCTACTGGAAACGTAGTTGATATTGCTTCGTGCGCACCACCTGCTCTCTCCATCTCTGCCACCTGCCACCTGCCCCCTGTGTGGGGCATGTAGCTTGTAATATTACCACTTTTTGACATCTCAGGTTCAGTGCTGCACCCCATCCTCTTCCCTCTGTGAAATCATACGGATGTCATTCAGTGCAACACAGGTATGTGTTTTTGCTCTGGCACCTGCAGCGGGGTGCTGTGCAGGATGAAATCAATCCAACGACGAAGAAGCATGAGCATCAGTGGACGGCCTCCTGGGGTGGATGCCAGTGCTAGCAGCCCTAACTTGTCTCCTCCCAATCAACCACCACGCTCGGCGCAGTCACTCGGCGGCCAGCAGCAACCCACCACCAGCACACTCTCACTGCCAGCTACGGGCGGCGCGCACAGTGCCGTTCACGTGTCATCCTCCTCATCGGCGCATCGCGTTGTAGATCGCTACTCTGATCCTCATTCTAGGACCGGGCTCTCCAAGGATACTGTAGTCAGCCCCAAATCAGTGTCGGCTCTGGATGGCGGTGCAGTGACATACTTCCGCACTCGCTCCGGATCACGGCGCGGTACTCCCAGCCCATCTTTACACACGTCTACCAGCGTCAAGAGTGGCAGTCCTGCCCAGGTTTGCGAATCCACTCTTATCACATGCAGTAGCATCTCGTTCATCCGGCCACATTTATCCTCTACACAGGTGAACGGACCAAGGACCAGATAAACAACCGGCTGTACAAGAGGTGGTTTGACCTCACAGAAAGTATCCCTCTAAGAGTGAGAACCTGAGTAACGAGGGCTGGATCAACAAACTTCTGCGGTATCTATTTTGCCAAATTTCCACATTTTTCACACACCGTGCCCTGTCATGACACTGTACGCCTTCCTGCTGAGCTTGTGTTGCAGCATATCCTGCACTGATTGAAGCCCCTGGGTGCGTGGCTGTGAAGTGCAGGATGAGTAGCCTGTTGTGTGTGTGTGTGTGTGTTACAAAGTAGAAACCAAAAGGTCATGATAGGTCTCGAACCAGCGATCACTCGGCCCGAAGGCATAAGTCCTAAGTACACACTCAATCAGCAAGCACAGGCACATGCATGCCTTCCATGTGTGTGCGCGCGTGTGTGTGTGCGTGTGCGCGCGCGCGCGTGTGTGTGTGTGTGTGTGTGTGTGGTCCACAGTGGCACACACAGCTGAGTGATCTGCAGGGCGACATGGCCTCAGCGGGGCAACTCAGTGTGCACTCAGGCAAATCAAGAGGAAACAGTGCTGCCTCCCTGCCTCAGGGCACCCCGAAGCGTCGGGGGCATGCAACCCAGCCCTCCTTCTCTGACTATGTGGGCGCTGCTGCCTTCGGCACCGCCACCCCGGCACAGCCGCACCGTCCTGCAGGCGATGGACAACAACTAACTGTCATGCCTTCTTTCGATCGCCTGAGCCCCACAGACTCTCGTGTGCCGCAGTCAAGTCTCATGTCAGCTGGCAACTTCGGCAGCAGCCGTAGCGAGCCAGACACTCCCACGTTGGGCGCAGGTGGATCGCAACTACCGAGCACAATCGTGCACGGGGATGTCATGAGCCCACAGAGCAGCCCTCGCTCAAGTGCTGGTGTGCGCCCAGGAGGCTTCCACAGCAGACAGGCAGGGCCTGCCGCAGAGAGCACACGGCATGATCGAGGTCACGACAACCCGCGTAACTCTGAGGATCTCCAAGCACGCTCACCTTTTGAGCAGGAGTCTTCAGTGCCTCTTGTACAACACAACATCCCTACTGAGCGAACGGCCGACAATGTGGATATGTCAGCGGGCCTGGCGACGTTCCCTCCTGCTGGCGACTCAACGCTAGCAGGCGCCAGCCTGGCCTCCACCAGCAGGCCGCAGTTCTATCTGCCGCCGGAGGCGCAAGCAATGCATGGGGAGATATCCACTGCAGGTGGAGGTGGCTCACATATGTCATACGTGCAGGCACATGGAATACGGCGGGGGAATCGTCCCCCGCAGCTCATCATCGACAACCCCAATGATGCTGTGTCTACTGTTGCAAGCGACCGTTATGGTGGCGGTGGCGGTGTGCGGTTTGACATGTCAGCTATGGGGGGCCTTCCTGCGTACCACGACGGCTCCACGGCAGTGGCGGCTGTGGCCAATGATCGCAACGTCATTGATGCAGAAGACCAGTGGCACGCAGACCGAACTGGGGGAATGCAGGTAACCCTTCATCATCTGGACGTTTGCACAAGCATGCATGAAGCACGTGCTTTGGAGCATCAGGGCGCATTGGAGGTGTACAGGGTGCTCACAAGCTGACACTTGTGCTTGTGTATTTCAGGGGCCAGGCTCCGAGGTGTACGTAGTTTCAGCCAATGGAGTGCCTGGCTCCCGTGCCAGTGCACCCCTGAGGGAGACAAGCCGAGCGGATCCGTCAGGGGTAGATGAGCCTCATTCCATCTCTCCATTCAAGTGGTGGGTTGCCCGTGGCGCAACCGAGGCGGATGCGAACATGTGGTTGGACAAACCAGACACATCGGTGTTCCACTCCGACTTCTGGTATGACACTGAGGCAATCCTCTCTCGCAAGTCCAGTGTCAGGTTCCGGCGTACTGTGGACCTCATGCTGCCCGTGTACAACGAGCAGGTGCTTCTCTGCACTCAGCTGTGTGAGCTTTGTGTATTTGTCCGCTAGCTTGGTGCATAGTGTGAATCCATTGTCCCTGGTGAGGGTGCTGTGCTGGCGTGGTGCTAACCCAGCATATGCAGTCACCACCAGTGCTGTCGGCTGTGAGGGCAGGCAGCCTGACCAGATGTGAGCATGCAGGGCGACTTCCAAGGTAACGCAAAGCAAGCTGTGGAGGTACACAAGTACTGCGTACTGGTGCTTGATGTGCCTGTGGATGAGGCCCTTGCAGCTGCAAAAGTGAAGGAGCGAGAAGGTAGGCCGAAGCGGGTGGTCAAGGGGTCCCAGATACCAACCAGTCTTGCTGCATCGCGTTCGGCGTCGCAGCTCACATCATCTGCAAACACCTCCTCCAGCGCTTCTCAAAGCAAGCTCACTCACTCCAATGTGTCGATGCATATTGGCTCGCATGTTGACTCAGAGAATCAAAGTATGATCTGGAACTGGGTTGGCAGGCATCTCGCAATGCCCCTCACGATCATCCCCGGGTTGAGGCAGCCAACTGGGGGCTCCCTCCCTGAGGATCCATCTACACACCACACGTCCCTAGCCCCAGGCAGCCATGCTGCAGGCACCCCTATGAGTGCGGTTGGGGACAGGACGCCTCTTCAGCCGAACCGATTCTCAAGCCACCAGCAGCGCAGAAGGCGGGGGGGGCCAACAGCTGAGGCTGTTCTGCGGAACACTGGCTGCTTGCATGGGAAGTCCTGTAACATAGCGGATCTGTCAGACGATGAGGTGGCAACTTTGTTGGAGGGTGGAGACCTGCATGATGCTGGGATTGATATGCCGTCAACGTCAGGGCTCAGTCTATTTGAGTCAGCGCCAGGCCTTCGGCGGCGCAATGCGGCAAACACAGACTTGCGGCAGCATGCAGCTGCAGAGCGGCTTGGTGCCTCACTCCGCAACACAGAACATGCAGCCCCGCAGATCATAGACGGGCAGGAAGGGCAGGAGGTGTGGCGCAGCATCATGTCCAAGGCCTCCATACCTAAGGACCTGCAGAAGCAATTGTGCAAGTGGGTGGATGAGCAGGGACTACTACAGCAGCGGGACATGTACTGCCACGAGGAGTCTGTAGGCTGCCTTGGCTGCCGCAGGCGCACTTCATCAGCATGTGCAGTGGCAGAGTCTAGAGAGCATGACAACAGGGGGCATGTTGTGGTCTCTGGTCATGTCAGTGGGGCCGCACACAGTGGCGGTGTGAGCCGCAGTATTCCTCATGAGAATGGCAGGGAGAAGGCTTCTGACTCTGTGCCAGAGAAGGTTGAGGTGTTCCCGGGCAACATGGAGGTGCTGGAGGATGCAGCCATCGAAGGGGACGGGTAAGAGTCCAGCTGTTGTCATCCCTTGTTCTTGTGCCTCTTGCATCGGCTTTGCGTTTTTAGGCTTCAGTGCATGCCTGGTTCAGCGATGTAGTGTGCACACCGGCAGACGCAGGGTCGATTGCACCGTTTGCTGTGAGTGTGGTAGCTCTGCCCTGGCTTCAGCAACTCTCCCTGGTTGGGGCAGCTGTATGCTTCGCCTGTGTGGGGTCAGATGATCTTATTCTTGCCGTTGGTGATGCATAGTCTGTGCGTACACAAGGCCTGGAGTGTGTGTGGAGGTTGTGGTGAGTGCAGGGTGGGGCATATCGCCGTGGACGCAGCAGTGGCTAAGCTCTCAAGACTAGATCAAGAAGGGCAGAAACACGAGCACTTTCCAGACAGCGTGGAAGAGCATGTGGGCGGCAATCCAGTACGGGATGAGGTATCGAAGAAAGTTGCTGTTGCGTTTGACTCGATCTTCACCAAGGCCAATCCCAGGCTGATTCCCGTCCTCAATCATCAGAGAGTGCATCTGCAGCTTCTGAAGTGGGACAGGCTGCAGCAGAAGCTCGAAGCGGTGGAGGTGTGGTTCATGCATGGGCTCCATGCATGCCTGACAGCGCTCTGCAGGGGTTTCTTTTTCTGCATCGGCAGATCAAGGAGCCTGCCCTCCATCCCTCAAACGTCTACAGAGGATTCTGCTTCGCTCATCCTTGCCTGTGCTTGCCACAAGCAGTATGGGGGCTTTTGAGCAACTACTTGTTTTAGTTGCTCGCCCGCAGCTTTGTTTGGATTGAGCGATCATGCAATCAAGGCCAGTCCCAGTTGATGATTGCGCGTTGTCGAGGTATGTATGAATGATAATCAGATTCACGCTTGGCTCTTGTTTCGGTCGGAAGCATCTTGTGTTAGTTCATCTTGGACCCAGAACCCAGCATGACGCCTTGCAGGAGACCGAACACCAGCGCATGCAAGCTGCAGAGAATGGAGGCAAGCCCTTCGTGCCAGTCACTCACAGAACAGGCTTCCTGGGTATTTTTGGCAAGGAGGAGCCATCTCGTGCATACTACCTGCAGTGCATCCGTGAGTGTGAAGAGGACATCGACTTTGAGCGACAGTTTGTGTTCAAACACGGCTATGCCCGTTCTTACTTTGTCGTGTTCGAAACGCAAGTGCGTATTTCTGCTGATTTCTGTCCTCACGGAACGGTTGCCTGCCCACGTCACTGTGTTCGTGTGCGTCTGTGGATGGGGGGCCCTTGATGAGGATGCATGTGTGGGGGAGACTGTTCGGCGCACACATGACTTCAAGAGCACCTGCATGCAAGTGAGCAAGTGCGTAGACTGCTGTGGTGGTGCTGTGCAGAGTGCGGCTGCTGTTGCAGCACAGGCCCTGCTGCATAGTGGAGATGCCCGGTGGTACAAAACGAAGCAGGCTCCGGGCCCAGACGACGTGAACTGGAGCGCTCTGTGGTGCTCGTCCGACGAGCGCCTCGGCCGCCGCATGCTTGCGGGGCTGCTGTACTTCCTGATCATGTGCATCCCTCTTGGCGCCTTTGCAGGCATTCTCACAGTGGTGCGCCTCCATGCCCGCATGCCTCTTGCTCTGGGCATCCCACTGCCCGAAAATCAGTGTCATTGTGGAGCCATCTAAATTCTCACTACAGGAAGAGCACCTGTGATGGGCACACTGCAGCACCAGTCTTGACACCCCCAGCAGTGACTACGACAGAGGTTCAGGGGCTGGCAAGGATCCAGTGTTCTGGCCACGTAGAGCAGCATACCCAACAAGACGTGAACACAGATTCTGTTTCCTCCAGTACTGTTGGCAGAGGCCTCCTGTGCATCACAGCGGCTCCATTTCTGTGCTCTGTACAGTGCGCAGTGCGCGACGCTTTTGCGACAGCAGTCGTCAGCACATGCTTGTTGTGCAGCTGTCAGACCTCATCTGTGATCCGGGAAGGGATGCCACAGAAGCACAGGCCGCGACCAGCTTCACAACCGAGGCTCCAGTCGCAGAGGTCAATGTGTGCCTGGGCTCTGCCCTGCTGCAGCGTGTCATCACACAAGTGCTGCCCGCCGTTCTAGTCATTCTGTGGCAGAATGCGATAATGCCCCTCACCATCTACTGCATTGCACTGTTTGAGAAGAGCCACATTGCACTGTCGGCCATCGACCGCCGCATCCTCATGCTCTTCTTCTACTGGGACATGTTCAACGTCTTCCTCGGAGCCATCCTCGCAGGCTCCATCTCAGAGGAGGTCAAGAACCTCATCAACAACCCTGGCACCATTGGCTCCACTCTTGGCACGTCCCTGCCCAAGTCCTCCAACTTCTTCATTAACTACCTGGCGCTGCGAGCGTTTGGCCTCGTGCCATTCCGCCTCATCCTCGTGCATGGCGGCATCTGGCGCTGGCTCTTCAAGTGCGCCCCCTCAACTGCCCGCGCGTTTAGGTGTTTTTCACCATGCTTTTTGTACGACCCTGTGTGCTGTCCAGTACACGGCGGTTCAATGCAGTGTGTCAGAGTGATGCACGGGGCACCACGAACACTGAACCTCGGGGGCCGGTGCTCAGCAGCTCGTGAGCTGTAACTGCCAGTGCTGCAGGTGTGGAGGCAAGTGTGGTTGCGTGGTGACTGCCCGAGATGCAGCGGCGTTCATGGCGCCAGCGTCCATCCGCTATGGCAGGGAACTTGGTGTGATGATGCTTGTGTTCATCACTGGGTGGGCGTATGCGGTCGTGTCACCTCTGGTGGTAGTGGTATCTGCAATCTACTTCATGTCCAGCTGGATTGTGTGGAGATGGCAGGTAGTGTATGTGTACGTCAGGTGCTATGAGGGCGGGGGGAGCTTGTGGCGCTCCATCGTGGCATGCATCATGCTGTGCCTCTACACTTTTGTGTTCTTCACATCTTGTGTGTTTGTTGCCAAGTCAGCATTCTACCAAGCGGCGTTCGTACTGCCCCTGAACGTGATCATCACCGCCTTTTGGTGCGCTCGTTTCTTTCTACAATGCCGTGTGATTTGGTGCTCAGTGCTAAGCGATGTGGTCCTTCGCACTAGCTCGCTGCCTTGCAAAGCTGCTTACGTGTCCATGTCTGCCCTTCTAATGCTGTATGGATTGCAGGAGGTATCTCAGGCTAAAGTATCATCCTGCTCTAAAGCATGTGGCGCTAGAGGTGAGTGTCAAGGGCCATCAAATCAAGATCAACGACATGAGCTACATCTCAGCACCATTGCGGCCCAAATGTTCTGGCTGGCATCCTGAGTGGGGCAAAGCCTGGGAGAGCTGGGGTGCTCCCAACTATGTTGCTTAGGTCAGGGCTTGAATGCATCACCCATGCGCAGGTTCTGGGTTTTGCCAGAACTGTCTTCAAAGTGTCACTCTTTCGCACATGTGCAGGAGAGTTCTACTCTCCTGTTTGGTAGAAACTATGGGGCTGAACATGCCAACAACTGATGGAACAATAGGTACAATGTGACATATAGTTTCAAAATTTGGCTTTTGCGGACGTTGCATAGATCCAGAAAACGTATAGTCTGGGCAAATGTGGCAAGTTGTGCTGAATAGTCGTCTACGATCGTACATGTTACCACTCACAGCCATGCACATGCAGTGGGAACCTACATTCTCATGATAATCGAGTTGCTTGTTCACGATTGCCTGCGCAACTGGGGGTTCCCACGTTCGGCATGCTGTGCCATGCATTTACAGAAGCATTTGTACCCAGTGATTAACTGGTAGTGAACGGGACGCCAAGGTTGTGAATGAAGTTTGGGAACACGTCATCGAGTCAAAACATCTCCTTGTGGGTTCCTGACTTTGCCACACGATTCTGCAGGAGCTTGCAGCTAGGTGCCAGCTACAGTACGAACCGCTGTTCGCAATTCTGCTCTGGCGTATGAGAGATGTTGTGCAGGTTAAAAAGTGTAATCACACCTCAATGAGTTCTTTACACGCGGAAGTCAAGGTTTGTCCAGGTACTTAATGCGCAGCACCCGTCAGCACAACCTATTTGAGCAGTCATACTACTCGCCTGGACCCTCATAGATTGCCAGCGCCCCAAAGATCAGGAACATAACAGCACCAACAATGTTCACTGTCCGCTCATCTATCACGGATGCTAGCTGCTTACCACCCAGCACAGCAGCACCGGTGCAGAGGAAATGCCCAACGCAGCCCCCCAATGTAACCCCCACAGCGTTCTGAACCGCAGCCAAACTGATTGTAGTTATCTGGCTACGATCGCCCCATTCTGCTAGGAATGTCATCGTGAAAGCCTCGAGCATGATATTATATGCAGACTTCCGTGTTCCTGCTGCAAGTTTACGCGGTGAACTGGTGTTTAGCTCGTGTTCAACTTCCTCCAGTTCCGAAGGACCATCTTCCTGCAAGCCACACACCAACCAGTTGTGTCCTGAACCACTACGCCTGTGAGGTGCTACGTGATGAGGATATTGTGACATTTCACCAAATGGTGCTGCAGACATGGCAGTATCGTGCCTTCTGTGCGAACAACACATCCTTCAAGGAGGACAGCCCGAAGTAGAAGAAGAGGATGATGGAGGCCCAGTGAGTGTAGATCTTGGGAATCTGCATACATGAAATCGTCTATTGCAGCAAACTAGGGCATCTACCGGGCCTCTCTGGGATTCTGGTAGCATGAAACGTACCAGTGTGGGAGTAACAGCACCCAACACAGTGCTGAGAACAGTCATTGCTGCGAGTGCTCCGGCACAACCAATGAAAACCTGCACCAAAGCTACAGTTCCGAGTTTAAGGCACCTCATGGGTTCTCTAAGTGCCACACATACGCAGTGCTTCCAGCTCCATAGTCTGCCGCTGGCATGGAACCTCAAACGCATGTCTGGACGTAAACAGTTGGCACGCACAACACATCTGCTGCATGATTTTAAACCAACAGGGATGCAGACCAGAGTACGGGGATGGCGCATGGCCAAGAGCGCGGCTATGAAGAAGGTTTTATCGCCGATCTCGCTGGCGAATATGACTCCCATTGACTTAGCAGTCGCCTGTAGGAATCCTGCGTCGGCCATTGCTGCATCTGCTTGACTTTCAAGGCGTGATCGGCTGAAAAACGCTGCAGACATGAACTTGGCGTCAGAAGGGAAACGAAGACAACATATGAATGTGGTGGAGTTCCATTAGCGATTTGCTCAGGAATGCACGCGTTTGAACTGTGCCAGTGAGTGTTTGCGCGGTGGTGGTGTAGCAACGTGTGGATGCATACGCAAGTGCCTTCGCAATGCATGGGCGGTTCAGGCCACGGCTGTCTCCGCAGCAAATTATGACTTATTCGGGGACTGCGCCATACCCATTTTGAGCTTCGGCCTCAGCGCCAGAGGGGCGGAATTCATGCAATTGGTTCAAGGGAAACCACCAGAGACCCTTTACACACCCGTCTCAGACGAGAGGCGGCTCTGGCCGGACCGGGGCCCCGCAGGGTTGAACCTGGGACCTTGTGGTAAAGCACTTCACCGCTCACGGGCCCGCGGCTGAGGTCAACCCCAAGACCAGGCGACACTCCTTGCGATATGAAGGCACACAGTGCAACTCTTCTTTCTTACTTTATGAACATCACAGGGAGTGGATCAGTTGCTGCGCCACTGCAGGTGCTGGTAATGGTGCTGTTAAGGTTACCCAGGCACCATGTGAAGGAATCAGAGGATCTGCGCTTCCAAGATTGGGTGCTGGAGGCACTGCAGTCCATCGCGCAAGTGGTGCCCGGCGGCATGCTGGTGTTCATGCCAACCTATGGCATGCTGGGAGAGTCACGGTGCGCCGCCTCCTCTGCGCCTCGTGGTGCTTGCTCCCTTCATGTTGCCACCGCATGCGCTGCTCTGAGCTACAACCTTGGAAACAAGATCAAACAGAGCACCACCGTAGCAGTTTCCCAGCAACACATTGATCGGTATGTTGTAGCGTGTGGTGAGCCGCCCTGTCCATGCAGAATCTGAAGGGGGGCGGGATGTAGGGTTGTCGCCTGGATGCGGTTTGGTTTGCAAGTGCAATAATTTAAGCCTGCAGCTTGAATTGTTATACTTGAAATTTATTCTTGAAATAGACGAATGTTCTTTCATATTTCTGGAGTCTTCCGTTTGCTAGCAGCAATTGCTGACCGCTTTTGCATGCATGGCAAGAGTGTGGTGACGGTGACTATCCATTGGTATCTTTACAACCATACAAAGTAGTCGCAATTTGGTTCGGATTTTCACCACTATCAACCATGCTTACAAATACACGAGTGCTGATGTGAGTTTGCGTCTTCGGCGGTGCTTCATACTTGAACGAGTTCCAAATGTGGTGAACACTGCCCAGGTGTTTGGGCAGACTATCCCTGGCATTGGTTCTGCATCAAAATTAGGCATGTTACAATTCAGTGTCTATACATCATGATTTGCGGGTGGTGAGCAGCGCATACAAGGCCGCAGTGAGCAGTGACTGTGCGATGAGCGCTCAACAGCTTCACCTCCCCTTAGAGATACGAAAAGATATTCAGCATGCACTAGCACATAATCGCCCTGTAGTCGCTCTGGAGAGCACCATAATCAGTCATGGTGCGCTCTCGTCTACCCACTACCATGTTCAAGGGGGTATGACACTGGCCGAGCGTTCCCGCTTCACCTCAGAACCTATCATGCATCACACATGCAGGAATGCCATATCCACAGAACCTAGAAACAGCCAATAGAGTGGAGGCAGCCGTTCTCGAGCAGGGCGCAGTCCCAGCAACGATAGCACTGATGCGTGGCAAAGTCTGCATCGGGCTGGACAGCGCCCAGCTGGAGCAACTTGCGAGGCAGGGTCCCAAGTGTGAAAAAGTTTCCCGCAGAGATATTCTGCCAGTACTTGCAGCCAGGCGCTTTGGTGCGACCACAGTGGCTGCCACCATGCTCCTCGCCCACTCAGCAGGCATCCGGGTCTTTGTGACAGGAGGTATCGGTGGGGTGCACAGGGGTGTGCAGGCCACCATGGACATCAGTGCAGATCTCACTGAGCTGGGGAAAACTCCAGTTGCGGTGGTATGTGCTGGAGTGAAGTCGGTACAGCCCCCACTGTGAGACCGCCCTGCAGAGCAGCATCAGTCATGTGTCCATGTTCCTGCCATGCTGTGCTAGGCGCCTCCTGCTCAATGCAGCACTGCCATCCTTCCTGTGCCGCCATCACCTGGGCTGCATGCAGATCTTGGACATTCCCAAAACACTTGAATTTCTGGAGACTCAGGGCGTCACAGTGGCGTCCTTCCAAACAGACGAGTTTCCTGCGTTCTTCACACGCTCCAGTGGCATCCGCAGCCCCCGCCGCATTGACAGCGTCACGGAGTGCGCACCCACATGCATGTGTCGCACCCGTACTGCTCGATCGATGTGATCGCTTGTAGTTAGTTGCAGAAGCATTACCTTTCAAAGGACCTCACAGAACTGTGGGTAGGAGGGCGCTGGCCCGGAGCATGGCCGCCACTTCGTTGCAGTCAGTGCAGCAAGTGCCCACCGCTTGGTGCTCACTGAGAATTACCAACTGACCGCATGCATGCAGGCTTGCGTCAATAGCAAGGCAGCTGCCATGCATTGGCAGTGGCATGGTAGTGGCAGTGCCGGTGCCTGATCAAGAAGAGGCCTTTGGGGGGCGTGTGCAGAAGGCCATTGATAAAGCTGTGGAGGAGGTTGGGGAGAAGGGCCTTGATGGTGCTGCTGTGACGCCCTATGTGTTGGAGAGAGTAAGGAGCTTGACTGCTGGCGAGTCACTGCAAGCGAATATCCGGTTGGTGCTGAACAATGCAAGAGTGGGTGCTCAGATGGCAGTGGCTATGGCGGCTGAAGCGGCCGGTAGAAGTAAACTATGATAAATATGTTTCGATACGTGATTGAAAGTGTTCTGGAGCTTGATTGAGATTCCAGAGCCTGGGCACCCCAAAATCTCTGTCTCCAAAACATTCTTCAGTCTTGCCAGAATGACAGCCAGCATATTTCGCTAGTTCTTTTCTCTGAACTTGTGTATTCTTTTGTCTACAGAGTTCTAATCACAGGATCTATGCTTTAAAGTTAGCTGGGATGATTATAAGCTGCTGGAGTTGGCGGTGGTATGACAACTCAAAGAGCAGCTGAAGACGCATGTTGCTGTCGCTCTTGTTAATGACTCTATCAACCAGTTAGCTGGCTGCTCTCCGCTTCCTCCGCGTGCTGGCAGCCATCACATTCTTGGCTTCACCCGGAACCTTGTGAGTGGCAGCAGGTCCACGCACAAACGCATGGGTGAAACAGTCGACCTTCCTTCGAATTGAGAAAATAGTTTGCATTATTATTGTACTATTAGTGCTAGCGATAAGCAGCGTTTAGCGGATGCAACGTTCCAGTGCACAGCTGGGGCACAGGCGCAGATAAAACAACGCGAGACTCGTCTACTCAGCATTGGGCAGCTTGATGGAAGAGCTTGAAGCAAGCGGTGCAGCGCCACCCCCTCCACCTCCCCCGCCACCTGCAGAAGATGAACCCACCCCTCCTCCACCACCACCAGAACCAATACCAGAGCCACAGGCAGCAGCACCGCCCCTAGCGCCGCCGCCTCCTCCTCTTGCTCTCCCACCTGCTCCACTGCAGCAGTATCTGCACTTCCCTCCCGTTCACGCTGCAGCATATCAGCAGGGGCATGCCCAGTATTATGCCAATCAAGAGCAATACCCCCAAGGCTGGCATCAGCAGCCTCCTGACCCAAAGCGTCCAAGATTAGACCATACGGGAGCATCAGGTGCCCTTTCACACTCCTCCTGCCCAATTCCAGGCTCTCCCTGCCTCACAAGGCATGTTAACAGGCAGCACTGTGTGGAATTCAATCGATGAATGGTGCAGCCCCCGATGGCCACTAGGGCCGCCCTCAGCCACTAGAAAGCTGAGTGCATTCATGTTCTTAGTCCCATGCAAGCTTGTGTTAGCGAGGGCAGAAACCTGTGCATGCCACAGGCGTCCCACCAGGAATCCGCAGCATTCAACAAGCCAAGCACAATTCTTAGCTGATTGAGGGCTTTGTGACAAGTAGGTGTGCTGCCATTCCCACACATACTCGTACATGCAGAGGGCTATGCTTGCATGGCAACAGAGGCTGAGCCCCAGGTGGTTCCAGATCCATCCCCAGAAGAGAAAGCGAAGATGTGTGCGGCACTTCAGAAGATTCGAACACACATAGGGCAGGCTGCAAAGAGAGAGAAGGCATCGGCTCTCCTTGTCAAGCTTCTGGGTGGTGGCGGCCTGTCCCTCCACTATCGAGATGCCTTATTTCAGGTGCTCGCTACCGCAAGGCTAGTTTGCAAAACACTGTGGTGCACGCAGCAGTTCAGGAGTCCTCATGCCGTGTGCCGCTGTCTGAAACGGGTAGTGTTGTATTGTGTTCTGCTCTGATGCTTGGAACGCACGGAAGGTGATAGATGCAGAGGTCATGGCCCCTCCCTGGTGCTGCAGGTGCTGTGTGAAGCATTCTGCTTCGTGTCTGCTGCCGGACCGGAGGAATCGCCCTCTCCGAAGGCCCTTCAGAAACTTCTAGATGCTCTTGAGGGGGAGGAGCGCAAGCTGGCATTCACAGCAGCGCAGCAGCGCCAGCTTGCAGTTTGGCGCCTAGCGGTGATCATGCCACAGCAGCTGGCCACAGACGACAGCTTCATGTTCAATAAGTCCGCCAGGAATGTGCGGGAGCTGGTGGAAGGGCTCCCTGCGGTGGAGGAGGAGGAGAATGTTGCGCTGCTGCACGTGCTGGTGAGCTCCTCAGCGGCAATCACTGCACGTACTCCAGCCTGAGGGCGTGCACATGAAGCTCTGCATGCACAGGTCCTGTGGGAATCTGCGTAGCTGCCTCTGTGCTCGCTTGGCTGGCTGTAGGCCTGCACACTGGCATCATGCATCTGTGGGCGGCGTTTCTGCAGTATGCGACTGTGTGTCGCCTGCCTGCCGCGTGCTTCTGGGAAGCGCATGAATAGAATGCACGTGCAACACAAGCTCAGTATGGGGCTGCTCCTTTGCTGGGGGTGTGACAGCAGTGCCTGGCGTGCAGGATGAGCAGTGGGACAGGAGGAGAAGGCAAGAGTTGGCGGTGATGGATGCCTGTGATTCTGGCACCCTGCATGCTGCCACGAGCACTGGAGCGGCCAGCGCAGCAGCTGGTGATGCGTCTGATGGGCAGGAGGGCAGCTCTGCAGGAGTTGAAGCAAGTGATGACCCTTTCGGACTTGCAGCCATGCTCAAGCAGGAGCAGAGTGAAAGTGAAGACAAGTACGGTGCTGGCTGCTCTTGTTGTTCCTGGCATGCATCCTGCAACATCACATATGAGCAGCCTGCTTGGGGTGCTGGAGCAGGCCAGATGTGCAGGAAGCTCATGTGCATCAATGATGCATTGGTTCAGGGCCTAGGTGATCATGCAGGCATCCGCAGAAGCTGAATGTGGGGGTGATGGTGTGGGGCAGATGTGAGTCGCGGGCCATGCGCAGGCATGTGTTGCTTGGATGCCTGGAGAGGTTGAAGGACAAGTCCTCTTTGCCATGGGCTCGCACTGCAGCTCACCTGGGGTTGCAGGCCGCCAAGACACACAGGGATTCTTTCTGCGATGTGCACCAGGAGAGGTTGCAGGGCCTGGTGTCGTTCTTGCAGAAAGCAAAGGCGAACATCAGCAAAGTGCGACTCTCATGCTGCTCTTTTGAGCCCTGAATTAGGTGTCATGATGCATGTGCCGGTGTGGTAGGAATTGCATCGCATGCGCGGGCAGCTTCTTTCAGGCTGGACATGGGACAGGCCTGCTGTGAAGAGTTTCCACGATTGTGAGCTGCTGTGCAGGGCCCGTCAAGTGCTCAGCTGAAGCAGGATCGAGACGCTTTTGAGGCAACTCGAAAGGAGTGGGGATTCAAAGCCGTCAGCAGCAGGGGCAAAGTCGGAGCCATGGGGGGCGACATCCAGAACACAAACTGGCTGGGATAGTGCGGTGTAATTTGTCACGGTCATTATTTGTACTATTCCAACATACAAGTTTATAAGAGGATCACAATGAGGCCAACAATCGATCAGATGTGACCGTGCTTATGCTGGTGGCCCAGAGTCATTCATACACAAGCACTGTCACGAAGTACCACATCCTGATAACCAAAGTTGTGGGTCTTCAACATAGGCATGTAGCCTCACAGCACAGGCATGTCTCTACTGCAACGATGCTGCATGATGTTCCCTCGCAAGTTCAAAGCAAGGATGGCAGCTGCGATGAGGATTCCCTTACATGCATGAAATCTGAAGGTTCTAGCATAGCTTAGGTGCCTCGAGACCTCTTTGGATACACCTTGCATGTCCTCCGCAGCAGCTTGTACTCTTGCTGTACCATAAAAGCAGTGCGCAGCGTTGTGTCTGCAGTGGTTGGCGATCTTGTTGTGCAACTGTGGAGGGCGGAACAAGAGCAAACACCGTTCCAACTGAGAGACGATAAAGAGGATTTTATTTATTGTTTTGAAGCTGTTTTGAAATCGAATATCGTTGTAATTTGGAGGCCGTTATTGAAAAGATTCTGTGTGTCAAATGGTTTTACAGTAGTGCATGCTAAGTTGCATCATAACTAGAACCGATATGGCATGTCAGATGTGTTCCCTACTAACGAGAGTCACTCTGGCTCAATGCTTGTAATAGTTCATGACACGACGCACTATTGGCTACAATGTGGCAACTGCAAGAATGGCTGTGCTCTATGGCTCTGCCAGTGTTTCAATCCTGTCTATTAATTCTGCTTTCTTCCCGCCAACTGGCTTGCCAACTGACTTGAGATATGCTTTCAGCTCCAGTAGGCTGAGCTTGGTCATGGTGCCAGCAATCTTAGCAGCCTGCACCTTGGCAACAGCCTCTTCAGCGTTGATATCAGACGCTTTCTTCCTGTCCCGCTTCGGTGCCTGCTCAGCTCGTGTCGCAGTACCAGCAGCACTCATGACAGCGCCAGTTTGTTGCCCTGAGCCCACCACCCCTGCGGCAGATGCCGATGCAACTGCCGCCTGTGCAGCAGCCTTGTTCGCTTTAGAGGTGGCTGCCTTTGTCGCTGTGGAACCTTTGGAAGCCTTGGCTGCTTTTGTGGTCCCAGAAGTTGGCTGTGTCTGCGCTGACCGTTTAATCGCTTTAGACACATTCTTTGAGTTTGGAGGCTTGGCAGCACCCTCCCTGTTCTTCAGCCCTGCACCCACTGAACATCTTGGCTCAGAGCAAATGGCTGTCTGAGCAGCGCCACATGGCATGCTCTGGAAAGGTGTGGATAGACTGCCTGCCAACAGAATGCTTCATGTTATGAAATTCTACTGAAGCCTTGAAGCCACAGCAGCCCGACGCACATGCAATTCCTGGAGTGGGGGGCTTTCTGGACTTTTTTGAAGGTTGCTGCATGATGTCTGCTGCCTGTGGCTCTGCTGCTGTGAGGTAGTTCTGCAGGTTGCTCGTTAGCTGCGGCGCCAAGTGCCGCCTTCCACGAGGAGCGTGCCTTGCACCTCCGCTACGGCCTTGGCTTCTTCCAGGTTCCACTGCCTGCAGCGTGTTTCATGTATCCACACAGCAGTACTGTGCAGGCGTCCCGTACAACTGGCGCAGCCCCACATGTTAGCTGGGCAAAGTGCAGCTTTGTGGACTCTATTTCAATCTTTCAAAACATTTGCTGCGCATGCAAAAAATACTCTTGTATACTGTACTGCCTTGTGCCTTCGGTACAGATGTGGTTCAGATCATGGAACTGAGTAGATCAGCTGGGAAGATCGCAGAGGCGGCTGTGGTGAGCAGGGGTACATGGGGGCACCTGTAGGTCGCACAGTGTGGCAGAGCACGGTCTTGTGGAGGCCCATCCAATGGCGAATGTCAGCTGTGCCACCAGATCACTGCAGATTTGAGCCTCAGTGTCCTCGGAGCAGGGAGTTGTCGCGCAGCGTGTCAGCAAGCACGAAGCAGGCACGCAGGCCCACAGGCTGCCATCAGCATTGAAGTTCACAGTGCAGCAATGCTGTCGTGAGGGGCATGCAGCGATTGCCGGGTCCAGCTGGCAGGGCTCCGTGCTAGAGAAGGCGTTGTCCAGAGCACATCTCCTGCAGCCTCAGCGTCGTTTACTGCCTGCCCAAATGATGACTACAGAGCCCAGTCCAGTCCCCTTCACCAACACGCTTCGCACATCAAGAGTCAGTTGCACACCCCAGGGAAGGCAGGAGAGCGCAAGGGCTGCCGTGTAAGGCATGCTTGATGCGCCTGTACATGCTGTTCCAAGTAAGTTGCGGGATGGTGCATGCTCAAGGTTTTCCAGAGCTCGGACCAGAGAACGGCACAGCAGCTGCAGCGGAGTCACCTGCTGAGGGCCTTGTTCTCAGCTGCAACAGACGGCACAGCCACTGAGATCATACTATCTGCTGTGCCTGAGGCCAGCACCTTTGCCCACTCCTGCTTCAGCGAACCATCAAGAAGGCTCAGCAAATCGAACAGCTTGCCTTCGTGTCTCTGAAGCTGTACTCCAACATGTACTGTTCCTTCATTGAACGTCACACTGAGAGATGCCTGATGGTGTGCAACAGTGCCATCCTCTTCCTGGCCCGGATCCTCTGCAACTCATGGCGGCGATCGTCAACATCTACACGAGTGTGCTGACAACACACAAGGAGAGGATCATTGAGAAGCTGACCAATCCGTTTGGCTAGCAGGCATGCTCCAGTAGCCCCTTCAGCAGACTGTGGACATATGCGCCAGCCAGATTCAACCATTGTGTCACATAGTTGCTGCAGAACTGCTGCTGCAACGTCATCCTTCCCAACATTGGTTCCCATGCAGCAGTCCCGCTTGACATCTGGAGGTTGTGCCAACGGCTGGTCCTTGTGCACCTTGCAGACGGCCTTGAAGTAGCTGCGAACATCAGCCTACAGTGAAACTTCAGTGATGGTGGCTATTTGTTTGGTATCATCTACAGGGCACTGTGCACAGCTGAACTAACGGGTAGAGCGGAACATGTTCCACATCGGACAGATAGGTAGGTGCACAGATTGGTAAACTGGCGTACAAGAGAGTAACCCCTTACCAGTGGCCAATCTCCACTGTCAACGACCAGTCAGGTAACAGAGATTCTAGGAGAAAGCTATCTGACCTTGCTGCACAGAAGTCTCCAGGGGCAGTCATAATCACCCTTCAGCAATACGAAACTTTTCTTCGCATCACTACAATGTTGCTTGATCAGTGACAGCCACTTGGCTCGTGGGTCTTGCCACAACAGCTCTTGTGTACCTGTGTGAACAATTGCTCAGGGCTCTCGCACTGCATGGTACTCAATAACAATAGCTCAACTGCAGTGATGTACACAAAACCAACATATTTTCTTTGATTCTGTGGATAACTAGTAGTATGCTGTTCGCAATGAGCTAAACATACTGGCCTTTGTGTACACAGGCTTGCTGTTGCCAGTTGAGCTTCATGTCGCACCAAGCTGTCTATCTTCACCATGGTAATCTTCAACTGAAACTGGCACCCAAACATTTATGCGGGCGAGGCTCTCGCACTGTGGCTCTATCTTGAAGGCTTGGTTGTGTGCCAATTCCTGATGCAGATCAGAGACCAGAGTTTCGCGCTTGGCGCTGGGCTTGAGCTGGCTGGCCGCGGTCCAGCTCATGGTCACTTTGATAGTACAGTGCTGAGAGTCCACGTTCAGCGATGACGTGCCGTAAACAGGGTACAGTCGTAGAATCGAGAGTGCACGTCGTGGAAGTTTTGTGCAAGCTGATCAAGTGACAGCTGGCTAGAAGGATTGTTAATGAATTGGAAGGTTCGTCGCAATGGTAGACCTGAAAGCTACACGTCTTCTTTTCCATGCTGATTTTCTCCCCACAACGGCCAAAATACTCCATCAGCGTTGTTCTAGCTTGCAATTGGTTGCGCTTCCAATACAGGGCGAAAAGAGCGAGACCAGCGTTAGCGCGCTCACTGGGCGCAAAAACTCTCGTCCGTGCCACAGCTGTAGGCCGGCCGCGCACCCTACAGAAAGAAATGCTAATCGATATATGGGGAACCGCTCCAAAGCGGTAAGCCCCACAGTGCTCGCTTTGCAGAGCCCATGCATGCAGTGGCAGCTCATCGATGATCATCCCATCCCGCGGGGGATCCCGCAGAGTGGCAGAACGGACCCCAGACAGCATAGAAAGAAAGAGGTGCACTGTCGGTACAGAATAGCGAAGCGGGACAGTGGGAAGGTTAGATAGTGAGGGAGTCAGGAAGGGGATTGAGGTGAGGGGTGGGGGGTTGGTGGTGGTGCCTCCCCACCCCCCCCTCAAAAGAGGCCCATGGGCACGACCTCGGCTGGATACATTCACCTCGGCAGGATGACCTGCCACAGGATCTGGGTCACTGCATCTATTTGGCGCCGGCAGGGGTACACGAAGGGGGGGGGGGGGAGCTACTGGCTGAGGCAGAACTGCTACTCAGAATATGAGACTTCTGAAGGGTGCCACTGGAGGCGCACCACCAGCACAGGATGCCTGGTTGTACATCTCAGGTCTGGCTGCTGTGCTGGCTCATGCGCGAAGCATAGAGGAGCACTCACCTGCCATTTTGCGAGGCTCCGGTTGCAACTTCAAGCATCCTACAGATGAATCTCGTTCTAACAGATCAGCGAGATGGCCAAAATGTGTCTGGTATAAAGGAACGGATGGGGTGAGTACCGGATTCAGGATATGCAACGATACTGTATCCCAAATCCGTTGTAACACGATCTGGAGGAATGAGGTTCCCCTGTTTTCACACCCCAAATGATATGCATGAAGCATAAATCTTGCCGTTCATTTTCCTCCAGTGCACCCAGAACTGATTGCAATCCCTACATATGATACCATAGTGAAGCTCCTCTATATCCCACATTTGCATAGGCACACCAGTTGCATGTTATTTCTGGCGCTGCGCTGCCGTTGCTTCCCGTTCGCTGGTTGCAGCCCCTACACGGCCTCTGCTTCTGTGACTTGAGCGGTAGAGCCGGGACGCTGCCTGTTTTCCGTGCGCTCTGGTCACCTCTCCTCAACTCCATCTCTTCTGCGCCTGCCTACTGCAGCGCGGTTTCTTCTGTCATCGCCCAGCTTTCCTTGCTCTCCCACCTTGGTCCTGATGCGCTGTTCCTGGCTGTGGTGCGGGGCCCGCTTCACTTCTTGGTTGCCCCGCGGACTTCCATTCCCCGCCCCCTTACTTGCGCGCCCCTCTCTCTCGCAGTTTGTTGCTGGCCTTGCTGGCAATGCTTCTGTACTCATCTCATGGCTGCTTACCTAGCCCCTGACTACTTGTTGCCCGCCTCCTTGCGTGCCCATACACGTGCTTGTGTGCACGATGTGATCCCTGCTGCTCTCTCCTTCTCTCGCCCCTGTCCTTCCTATCCTGCCTCTGCTTTCGTCACTTCCTGTTCCCCGGTGTCTTCTCCTGCGTCTCGTGTGTCCCCTCGCATGTGCTTGCGTGATGCAGTCCCTGTGCTCCTCCCAGTTGCTGGACCTTCTCGTGCTGAGGTTGCTGTTTTGGCTTGGGCTGCCCTATGTGGCTTCCCCTCCTTCCCCGGCTCTTCGGAGTGCTGAGGCCATTTCTTCGGGACTGGCGTCATTTCTTTGTGTTCTTTTGATCCAATTTGCATGCATTGAAGGCTTCCACCACTGATGACCTAACGAGGTCGGGACGTTGAACTCACGAAACCAATCGAGATAGGCGATGCCCTCCCTCTCACAACAGTCCCTCCGGCTTGTGATCTCGTACAGTTATTATTGTTTTAGCAGCAGCGCCACGATCCTGCAGCAGAACCGTGCGAGTGCGTACCAGGAGCTGTCAACGTCACGATGACAATCAACCGCCACACTGTTCCATCCCCGTCGAGGGTATCTATGCCGGCTAGAATCAAGCATGCAGTGAACAAGGTCAAGGTTGAAGTTGTTGCGTCAGCAATATTGCTGCCACTGGTAGCAGGTAGCGTGGAGGGTGCGTTGCGTGCTAGGTCCCTGCCCAACAGATTCTGTCCAAGAGAGGGACCACGCACTGATCCACGCTTCAGAGGCGTTAGGATGCACACTCGCCTCAGAACATAATATGGCGTATGGCATGGCGAGTTCAGTGCCCTGTACCTTGTTGCACAACGAAGGGGTGCGTGTGGTGCAGGTTGCTGGGCTGCTGGGCTGGAGTCTATTGAATTAAACACTCCATCAATTCCAGATATTGGAAAAGCCATGTACGATAAGAATCAGTCGGTTCTCAAAGATGCCGAGGATTCGTTCAACAACTCAGAGCTGCTGCAGAAGCTGAAGGCGCAGACAGCTGAGAACAAGGACAAGTACGCATGTGTCCATGCCACAGCATGCAAGGCAGCATGCCCTTGCTTAGCCTTCTCCATTATTCCTGAGTCATGTAGAAGGACATGGATGTTGCCAGGTTGCGGTTGCATGGTGCGGGTATGTCTTACCAAAGAGAAGAGCCTTGTTGCAGGAACAGGAAGGCACTAGAGACAAAGTACTGCCAACGCCAGGCAGAGATCGGTGTTGGCGATTGTGGGGGACTTCGCTTCATTCCAGGGGCAACCAAGAATGGCAAGCAGCGCACGCCTGACTGGCTGTCCAATCTGCTCGGGGTGGAGCCGGCTCCCCCAGTAGACCCCAACCTCTTTGGCAATAAATAACTTCCCGCTTCTTGGGAAAACGGTGCTGTCACACGTCCGATGAAATACTAGAGAATGTAACATGCATGCGCACACTGTGCAAACATGGTTATCATGCAGGATGGTACTGTTCATGCACATGCCACTGCTCGCTGGTCTGTCGAAACTGTCAGTTCCGGTTCTATGTTACATCTGCAGCTCTGCCCTGCAGCCCAGCACCTCAGCAGTTGCATGGGCGTCACTGCATCAACTACTGGTTGAATTGATACCAGCATCGGCTGTAGCCAATGTGGAAAGGGGGCCTGTGCGGACATTTCTGGTGTCAAGCAGGATCCTGATGGTTGTACATCACCATCGGGTCGGCAACGGCAGCCCGCTGCTCGGCGCCCAGCAGCCGCTCGATCAGCTCCAAGGAGAACTCGAAAGCTGTCCCTGGCCCTCTAGACGTGACACAATTGCCCTCAACCACAACTCGATCCGACGCTCTCCTGCATAGGCACACATGTATGAGCTGTGCACAGCCCGAACCAACGCATCATGCAATGCAAGCAACAACGGATGGCTCCCGCGTATCATCACAGCTGCATAACCCCTCTATGTAGCACCGCAACAAGCACATGTGGACAATGCAGGGCAGCAGGTGTGCGCACTGCGAGTCTGAGAGGCCGTCCACGAAAGCAGGATGGCACGTAGCCGGCAAGCCCTCAAGCAGCTTGTGGTATTCGAGCACCACAGCAGGCGCTGCACATATTGCGGCATACAGCCGGCCCGCCGCCTGCTGCTCTCGCAGGAGCGCTATCAAGCTGTCACAGTCCCTCAACCGCTCAGCGCCAGGCATCCCTCCCTGCACTGTAATGGGAATCATCACAGATGCGGTCAGGGAGCACGCACCAGGTGCATGCTGCGGTGGGTGTAACTCTGTACACGGTTGGGCCATCCACCACACAGACCCTTATGGTGCACCTCAGAGAACAGCGTGCAGCAGGTGGGGCAATGCGGCGACGTCAGCAACCAGAGCGCAGGATAAAGAGCAGCAAAATGCCAACGAATCAGCAGAAGGAGGCTCGTACAGGCAGAGCGATGCAGTCGTACGGGCCCTTGCACTCCTGAATCAGTGCGTCTGCAACAAGTCTGACGCCACGGGATGCTGTTATCTCCTCGGTTGTCTCGACTGATGCAACGGTCACTTGCACACCTGTAACATCTATATCGGCTCGAAACATGTTCCATGAATCTCTTGTGAGCAACCTCTGTACACGGTTGCTTTTGGAAGGTTCTCCTGGGGTATGGAAACTGAGTCTTCAGCATCCACCCCTACACATTGCACCAGTAGCAATGTACACGTAAACAAAATCCTAAAGATGCACTCGTATGCTTCATCCAGTAGAGCATCTTGTGTTGTGATACCCGAGTCTGTTTGAGCATATGGGCGATCCAAGTGGATGAGCCAGTCATAGCAGCATGTGCAATCATGTATTCGGTGCACACCCGCACGCCTCAGACAATCAATAACGATAACTGCTTCCATTTCTTCACTTCCGTTTGCTATTGGTATCAACGCCGTCTGGGAAGGGGACATGGCGAAGGTCTTGCTCGAGGCAGATCGGCACGGCGCACGCAGGCGTAATGGGCACGGCTTAGTTCGAAACGTGGCACAGTCAGATACACAAATATACGATGTTAGCACTCGTATGGAATTCATGCCAGATATATCCACTGCTTGTATCCACAAGATGCTGCACACAGTGTCCCGATATCGCGATGACGAGTGCCTTGCAATTGGACTGGGATGTTTGCATGCAGGACCCAACCGAGCAGAGATCTTCAATCTTCCTCAGAAGAGTAAAGTGTTGGCCGAGCTTGGTGCAGCCAGGGGAGTAAAAAGTTCTGGCATGAAGAATTGGCCAAATTGGACGTTTGGCAGAATTCCAGAATTCGTGACGGAGTATTAAAAAAGAACAGCTTCGACACATCAGTGTGTATTAGGTATGAGCAGTATTGTTTCAACTATCTCCCCTTGCTGTATGTTCCATCCTTTTGTGACCAAAGTATCAGTCCAGCCCATGTCGAGGCAGCCCTAATAGTAGTCAGCATGAGCTCGTGTCGCGCGTTCGTTATCTTCCCAGAGATTCTGTTTCGGTGCCCTGTACATCCATGGTGAGAGTCGTCTGAGGAAGCTTTATAAGGCAGGTGGCCGTCCCAGTGGAGGCCAGACAACATGTTGTCGACTGATGCTTGTTTCACGCCACCCAGTGTGCGAAAGTCGCCGTGGCCACCGTCACCTTGCAAAGGAAAAGGAAGTAGAAGCACTCCAACTGGCGCTTCGTTCCGGCCATCTCCAGGTGCGCTTTCTCTGTCCCTCATCACCGCAATTATGTTCCATTCGTTCTCGACATGTCTATCTTGGCGCTAGATAGCGTCAACATCGAAGCACAGCAGTATTTATTGATTAATAACACACTCCGCGCGTACTCAAGGTCCTTTGCTGCACGATCGCAATTGCAAGAGCAGTGTTCGTTCATGCGATTGTTCGCACGTGTCCACTCGGACTCTGCTCAGCCGCGCAGTTCGATGTACATGTTCCTTGTTTGAGTGTGACTATGTTGGGCCGTCTGCAGATATTGCAGTTGGTTCCGCTGAGGCGCGCGCCAGAACCACAGCGAAAGCAGCTGCGCACCGGATTGCCACTCAGCCAGAACAGGCTTATAACTTATGCCTTTCCGAAATGCGCCATTATCAAGATGATGACACTATGGTACTGGTATTGTCCCAGCGAGCAGGAGCTGTTCAAGAAGCCGAGTACCCAGTTCCATTGGAACAGGATACTAGCGAGATTCTGGACGCTGAAGGTACGTGAACTGTCCCTTTTCCCTTAAAAATGTCATTTCAAGTCCAATTTTCAGGCTACGGCAAGGATTCGTGTTTGAGTTGGCCAGCATATGGACACAGTGATTGTGCAGATGACGACGTGTTGGCCGGATACGCTGAGGCTGCTTCGAGGCTCCTGAAGCCCAGTACGTACACCGAACTCACAGTACCTGGCCTAAGTAAGTATCGGGTACCACGAGAGAAACCTTTCAAGTACGATGACGTCTCGCATGAGCTCTTTGACAGCGAAACCTACGAAGTGCCCTCGACGCAAGGACTAACCAGTGATGCAGCAGGTTCCTCGCGAAGGAAACAGAAGGATTTGCGCGTCCTCGTCAATGACGATGAAGAACGGTCAGCCGAAGACGCATTCGATAGCCAGCGTGCGCTTTTCCGCACCGACAATGACCCCGTCTCAAGCTCATCCACGTGCTTACAGGACCAGGCCGTGGTAGACGAGCAGCGCTGGTCGAAGTCTCCTGCCGCTGCCAGTTCCAGAAGATCCAACTCCAAGAGATCATCCAGTTCTAATGGTCGCCATTTGCTTCACGAGGCACACCCCAACAGCCACGTGCGTGTGAGCAATGGGGCCACTTCACAGAGACAGGGACACACTGAGCACGAGCCCTTCTTTCCATCTTCACCCACCAGCAGGGAATCATATTCCACGACACCTCCACGAAATCCTCGTGACAGTTTCCAGAGTACTGAACCACAAGATGCGCACTTGTTCTACCCCAGTAGTCCGGTGGCTCCTAGAGTGAACAATGGTGCACGGCCCAAGGTAAACAACGGAATGTCCAAGAAGACCTCTCGTGCGGAGATCCGAGAGCGCCGTGCAGCTGAGCGCGCTGAGCAAGGCACCCAGTTGCCCACTGAGCCATCACCCACTGAGCAACCCCCTTCCTCATCACAATCTTTCAACCCTGCATCACAGCCAGAGTACCAAAGTGGCGTGGTTCGAAGCTTCTGGGACTCTGGACCACATCCTAGCTCCGAGTACAACAGTGAGGAAGTTGCCTCAGCACCGGTGGAGTCGCCAACCGACCGACAACGAAATGAGACTGCAGAACCAGCCCCGCCCGGCGAGCCTTTCTTCCCGAAGTCTGCAACAAAGGAGTCCCATAGCCAGGCTGATGCTGTGCATGCCCAGTTTCAATGGTCCAGGCCTGCGGGGGTGAGAGATTTCTTTGAGCCTCGTCCGGCAGATTCGGCACCAACTTCTGCAGCAGACGACGTGCCTGCAAGTGATACGCCCTCAGCCCAAGATGTCGTTGAAGTTGAGCAGAGCAGAACGAGGTCACAAAGAAGCAGCGGTCTTGTGTTCCACACAGCTGCAGCTCACCAACGAGAGCACAAGCAGCTCAGCACTGCGGCTCCTGCTGTCGAACGCCTCAGCACACGTGGCAGCCCAGGCCTCGTTGATAGCAAGACGCACATAGACCATACAAATGGTGTGGTGACTGGCCTCGAGGACTTGGACATCCAGGATGAGCACCATGACGCTTCTCGCTCTTTTGCGCGAGCAGTGTCAATATCAAGTTTAGAGACTGTTGTACCGGGTATGCCTTCTAAACACATTGCGTGCCTTATGAAAGTCATGCATGCACAGATAATGCTGCACCTAGAAGTACTAAAGCCAGGTTACTTCAACATGGCTAACTCTCATATGGCATGCATGTTTCAGAAATGTGGTTTTAGTGCTATGGTGCAGCATTCTCTGCGCACAATGTGCTTGCATGAAGACAACTTGTCGCGGTCAGTTCTGAACAGGTGGCGAAGGCAATAATGAGCTGTGCAGGGCATTCGGCGAGGGGCCGCAGCTCACCACGCAACAGCGCCATGCGCCGTTCCTCCCGCCGTGATGCGCACATGAAGGCCCGCATCGCGACTCTGGACACCTCCAACCTCTCGGCTTATTCACTGGCTACCTTGAAGCGCCTTGCAAAGGACCTTGGCCTGTCCAACACATGCAAACTCTCCAAATCAGAGCTGGTTGTGCAGCTGGTGTCCGAGATCATCCTTGCGAACATGTCCCTTGGGTGGGGTGCTCCTGAAGTTGCACAGGGGGTGCTAGCAGAGGACTACGTTGAGGATGGGTACAGTTCATCAGACGATGAAGATGCAACAGTGTTCAAGTTTGCAGGAGGGGGTGGACAGCAGCGCGAGGTCACTGTGGAGGAAGCAGTTCCGCATGCAACCTTACAGCGGGGCCGGGATTCCATCGGGAGACTTAGCCTTGAACATGGGGGGGACCATGCTTCCGTTGCACAGTCTGGGGCTTCCAGGGTTGGTACTGCCGTCGTTGCTCCGTGGCAGCAGCATGACGTGGACTCAGACTTTGAGAACATGTCCAAGCTGAGCATGAGTGAGCTGCAGCAGATGTGCGAGGACATGAATATCGAGGGCTGGGCCAGCATGCGGAAGTTTGAAATGATTAGCAGGTTGTTGATGGATGTTTATGAGGTCGAAAGATGACTGGAGAGTTCTGGAGGTGAGTGTAGGGGAGTATTGCCATAGAGGGCGGCCGGCAGAGTATGAGCAGAGCTTGTTCAGAGTTCATGCAAGAGTGGCTATCATGCATACAAGTGACTAGTGCTCGGACATCCATGTGAAACAGATGGTGCTTCTTCCGTGGTCAGTGAAGATAGAATGTACAACAGCGACACTTCGCGCAGTTTCAGTCAAGTTTGTCCCGAAAAAGACATGCGTTGGAATCTTGTCCTTTGACATCTCAAATCGTTCTGCATGTTCACGCATCACAATCACTTGTTGGCCTTGCCATGGCACGCCATCATCCTCAGGGGCTTCGCTGGAATATGTTCGAAATGTCCACCCGCCATCGGTGGCAGTGCTGTCCATCAATCACAATTACACACTTGTAAATCGCGAGCATGAGGAAATAATCATCACTATGCAATTAATCAGTTTTTTGCCTCTTTGAATCTGGCTGCTCCTCTACTGGCGGTGGTGGCAGCGACTCAGGTTTTTGCACTGCAGGTGATGCTGCAGTGGTAGGAGGGGCAGGCAGGGGAGGGGGTGCGGAGGGCGGCCTAGGCAATGTCGTTGGTACAGGTGGAGGGGCTTGTGCCGGTGGCGCAAGGGGTGCTGGAGGGGCCTGTGCGGGTGGCGCAAGGGGTGCTGGGGGGGCCTGTGCAGGTGGCGCAAGGGGTGCTGGAGGGGCTTGTGAGGGTGGCGCAAGCGGTGCTGGTGGTGGCATGCCTGGCGGCCGCGTCCAGCTCGGCCTAGGAGGCGGGGGCATGGGTGGTGCCACACCTGCTGGTGCTGCAGGCAACGGTGCCAGCGCTGGTGTGCTGGACTTGCCTGCCTGCGCTGCCACTCCGCCTGTTCTGCTCGGCCCATCCTTCGGCAGAACTTGCGAGGCGCCACTGGGCTGGGACCCACCTGTAGCCTCGCCAATGGCACTGGTGAGCTCCGCAGTGCTGCCTCCAAACACATCTGGCCGTGTGCCAGCCAGGCGGGTGAGGTTTGTCATGATCTCGGTGTCTGTGGCTTTGGTGGTCTCCTTGATCTTCGACAGCATTGCCTCTCGCTGGTCCTTCCATTTGGGATCTATCAAGTTGATGCGCATGTGCTCCTGCATCTCTGCCAGCGGTACCAGTTCTCCAGTGATAGGAGACACGGCATACTTGGAGGGGTCGTACTCTTCGCCCGCCGCAGACCGCTTGTAGTCCTTGACCACCTGCACGCACGCACACACATCGCCTCCGACCCTGCATTTCATGGCACACAGAACTGTGCAGAGGACTCGACGCATTGGTGCACACCATAGCGCCTCCTCGCACACCACACCAGCATCTGCATGCGTGCCCATGCAGAAGAGCTGTGAACAGATGGGCACATAAGCTCTGTGTGCCCTGCTTACATCTGTTCATAAGCCCTATGCTTCAACCTGTCTTGGACTTCTGTAATACGACTATTCAGTGGGTTCATACTAAGGCTCCTGTGCCCCCTTTTACTTGCACAGCAGCGCGGCGCACAATCAATGCAAGCACACAATACAGACGAAGATCGTGCCTTAATTGGCCCAGCTTCGTCCGCAACCACCACCTGCCCGGCAGCTGACTCGGGCGCTGATGCAGCTGCTACAGGCACGGGAGGTGGCACTGGAGGTGGAGCATTTGGAGCGGATGGAGGCAGGCCAGCAGGAACAGGAACTGATGGGGGAGGGCCTGTAGGAGGGGCAACTGCGGGCGTGTCATCCATGGCCTCATGGCCAGCCGCGATCAGTGCAGCCTCCTCATCATCAGCTGCCGCAGACACAGCGTTCTCTGATGTATTCGCTGCAGCTGCAGATGGCTGCACGTCCTCCATCGGCTCTGACCCTTTGTCCTGTGCAGCTGCACCCGACAGACCTCTTGTTGGCAAAGATGGCAACACCATGCACCATACAGGCAGTGGTCCTTTGACAACAGACATGAGGAAACCGTATGATGGGCCATGCCCTGGGCTTATCACAATGGCATGTATGGCACATTCACACAGTGGGTGGGGTTGGGTCAGCGCATGATGCAAGAAATGGCATTCCGCAGCGTTGGATTCTGAACGCATACAAAGTGTGCCGCTACAAGGGGACTCACCAGCGTCTCCATCTGTTCCCTTATTGAGCTGAATGACCATCTGCTTGGTGAGTGGTGGCCCCAAGCGTGAAACATCTTCGTTCGGGTCAAAGTCGATGGTGCGCACAACCGAGAACTCGTGCCAGTCGATGAGCATCATGGCAAGCCGCTCCCGCTCCTTCTCCGCCTTCATCTCATCTATTTCGCTCTCTTTCACACGTGTCCACTCTAGCCTTTGCAAGCACCTGCACGTCACACATGCTCGCTCGCAGTGCGCCCCAGAAAGTGTGAACTAAGCAGCAGGACCGTTGGCATCTGCATGCGATCTTGAAATGCTTTCAGCGCTGCGCAAGGCAGTGCAGTAGTCCACGTTGCACCCAGTGCTGCCACAGTGAGCAATAGCCACACTCACACTAATTGTACAAGCTACTGCCAGGATAGCTGGGGCACCAGTTGCACACATGGCGCCCTGCAGCAGGACAGCTGGGGCAGGAGAGGGCCCTGCTGCAGATCCAAGCCCCCCTATGACAGATGTGTGGCTCGAAATCAAGTGGATCATCCTTTGGGTAAGTTTACCGAGCTCCATTCAGAACACACTGGGCTGCAGGCCGCTGCCGAGCAGCAAGCTGTGGGGAGCGCACCGCTGTAGCACGGCCGCAGAGTCTGCCGCGTCCTCACGCAGCTGCACCAGGGCTTCTTTGCTGTCCAGAAGCACAGCAGAGTACGCATCGGTTAGACGCTTAAAGGTGGTGTGCAGGGAGTGATTGTCCTTGAGAAAAAAGAACTCCCTCTTGGTCTCTTCACGAGCTCGCAGCCCATTCAGAAACTCGCTTCCATTTCGGGCCACGAACTGAGCTGTCAGCTTCATAATATCCAGGTCCTGCACAGTATACCCTTTCTGCACTGATCATTGAGGTTTTCTCCACAAGCAGGTGACTGGGCGTTGTATTCGGCTTGGTCTCTTGCAGCAGATGATGTCTCTACAACAGAAGATGCAGGATGGCACTAATCGATACTCATGGTGACATCATGATTGAGTTGTGCGGAAAATCACTTAGCTTGCATGCTTCTTTGTTGAACTTCAGTCACTCTACGAAATGGATGCCTCTTGTGGCCAAAGAGGAGCTGGCCAAAGAGCAATTTCAGTTTGAGGGGCCTACCCAGAACCCCCTCAACTAGGACAACCACTCAGTGATGAGCTGCATGTCGTATAATTCACAGTAACCCTCGCTGAGAATGCCCAATAGGGCTGAATGTGTGAGAACTGTGTTGGACGCCACCTTGAAGCAGCGACAAGAACTTCCAGTCACGGAGATGTCAAAATCACCATGAAAATGCTCCTGACGCACGGAGAGAACACAATATGGAGAGAGCACCCGTGGGCTGAGGCCTGCAGGGATGTGTGCTGTGTACTTCTCGTCATCCGGCTTCTTCAGCTCTTGTGTCGGAGGCGGAGCTTCCTCTTCCACTGGTGTTTGGGTTATTTCTGCTTGCTGAGCGCCAGTAGCTGAGTTGGAGGCTTGGAAAGCTGCTCTGGCTGCTTCTGGTCCATCCTTGACCTCTGTGATCTTATACTGGTAGTACTTGTGGTAAGGGTCTGTGGCATGAAGAAAGTTAAACTTGACATTCTTTGGCTGGGCCAAGATCTTCTGTTCGAAACCGGTTCCTGCAGAAGAAGAGTGGTGGAGATACAACTCATACTGGTCTCATGGGCACCATACGCCAGCGCCAAAGCACACCATTCTTTGCAACGAAGTCCGCAGTTTTGTCAATAATCATCCGTATGTCATATGGAGGCATGATGAGCCCGATGGCTCTTGTTTGTGAGTCCACAACATCTAACTGAGGAGCCGGCAGGCTCGTCTGCACTGTGCTTACCGCAACAAGAGCCTTCTCGCCATTTGCTGGAGCTGTATCTGATGTTGTCATCTTGACAGAGCCTCAGATCGCTTCAGGTTCACAGGCTATCACAACGGCTACATCACATCTGCACAAGGGGAGCTGTATGGATGTAGGCGGGCGGGCATGGAGGCATGAGAGCAGCAACCGTATGATGGCGTTAATCGAGTTTATGAGGCGTTGTGATAGTTCTCTGTGCTCGCAACAGTGGGTTCGTGGAATACAGTGTTTTTGTGGAATTCGATTATGGTCATCGCCGAGCTCCATGGCTGTGCCTCAACATGGCCAACAACAAAGTGTCAAGGACAAAGCCAAAAACGAAAAGACCCATAAAACCTTTCAAATCTTACTGGAGCATCTATCTGCTATAGCATCTTGAGATGGCTGCGTACTGGCTTACAGCATGCTGGATACTCACGCAAAGCGAGCGAATCTGCCTGTTTGGTAACTGTGGCCGACGATTCCCCGATATCAATCAGATTGGCATCAAATATTTCTTTCTGAATCTAGGACGGAGCGGAGTACTGGTGCTGAAGTTTCAAACACTTCTTTCTGAATCTGAACGGAATGGAGTACTGATTCTGCGGTTTCAACACGAACTCTACACCCACTTCCAATCGCAGGTTGCGACCCCCGTCGTAGAGGAAGCACCGCTTCTGTTGACATTCATGCTCCAAACTCAACTTGGTTATGGTACTGAGAAGGAAAAAACCCGCCACCGCTGTCGGGACTCGACACAGGTAGACCCCTGGAAAGGAACTTGTTGTCACACATGTATAACATCGTCTGAAGATTATGCACTTACACCAACAGCTACAAACAGGCCGCTCTACACGAAAGCTGTCTCATGACAGCTTTCAATATCAACTCTGGTGGTGTCTACACCAACCTGCCTGGTGCCAATGTACAGTGCCACTGACAGCACGCATCTGCCAGAACATTGCCCTGAACCCAACCAAATCCCCCCCGTTCACGTGCAGCCCGCAGGGCGACTCTGCAGCTTCCCTGAAAGCCATGACACCCAACAGCCATAATGTCGCTTTCGATCTATGCATATGCAACCAACCTGTTGAATCGGCATGAACAACAGCCTCAGATTGCTTGCATCCAGGCTTGGATGTCTGCTGCGTCACCTGGACGTTGACAGTGTCATGAGTGCCAGCTTCATGGTGGGAGTTGCAGCTGCACATGTGTGCTGCGCCCAGCGCCTCAGCACATATGGCGCATGATGGACACAGCGCTGCTGTTGCAGCTCTCGCAGATGCAACACAACCTACAAGCTTGACAACTGGAGCAGCTACCAGCGGGACCCTGCGGCAGGCGAGGCGCGCGCGATCAGGACCGCCACCTGCTCCAAGGACTTGAGCGCCCCGTCGGCCGGGTCATGGTTGTATGGGAACCGATGCTCTGCTGACAAGTCGGCCTTGAGGTGGTGCATAGGTATGCCTGCCAAGTCACTGTATGCACCCATCAGCTGCTCAAAGGACTGCATTGCGTTTGCGCCATAGTCGATGTTCGAATCCAGTGCTGAAGGCCGAGCGCCATTGCCGTTCCGGGAGGAACCTGCAGAGGCGGACCGCTGAGCCCCTGCACATGCTGACAATGTTACAGGTGATGCGTTCGTGCGCTTGCCCCAAGTAAATCCGTGGCACGCGCACACATTTGCAACAAGAAATTGCTGATGGCATGAATATCGTCACATCGACCGTTTACGCCACCATGTCTCAGGATGGAGCAGGCCAGCACATATGTAGAACTGCTGTGCCAAGCATGACAAGATCTCGGGTGTGACACTCTGAGGCTCAGTCAAGATGTTTGAGTGCCATCCTTGTGTTCAGCGCATTGCCGCACACGCTGAAAGAGCAGAAAACAACCGGAGCAGCACCTGACAGGCTGCGCTTCCGGTTGGCAAGTGCAGACTTCACCTCTGCAAGTGTGAACCGGGCCATACTGCGGCGCTTGCGAGGGTCACCAGGCCGGCCTTGGAAGTCCTGAGACCTTCGGGAAGCATAGCTCGGCATGCTCTTACGGGCAATGTATGGCTTCGTTGCCCGCTGCTCTGCTCGCTGAGCTGTACCATTGCTGTGCTGGTAGCTGCTGTGATGCGCCCCGTTGCTGCGGGCAGCTGAGGACAGCCCAGGGTCAGCAGATGAGCTGCGCTGGCGGCTGGTGAGCTCGTGAACGCTGCTTCTGCGAGCAGCATAGTCAGGGGTGCTTCTCCTGCGTGCCGCAAGCTGCCGCACTCGCTCCAGGGCCTCGGAAGCTGTCACAGGGACTTCTGGGGGTGTACCAGTGCCGGGGGGTATTGAGAAGTCTTGGCTGCGGCGCCTCATGTTCTCTTCCTGCCCCCCAGAGCGGCGTGATGCATAGTCTATGGACTTTCTCTGAATGACAGATGGAGCAGGAGCGCGTGACGATGATGATGTCGGAGATGCTGCAATCCGGCGGCGAGCGTTTTCAGGGTCTCCACTTGTGCGTCTGGCAGAGTAGTCGACCGACTTGCGGGGCACAACGTGGGGCCCAGAGGCACCTAGTGAGCCATTGTACGGGGCACTGGGGCTTGAAATAGGCTCTGACGGCACTTGCCGGGTGGAAACACGTCCGCTGGAGGACCTCCTCACAGGAGCAGAACGAGCACGGCTGGATCCACTCCTCCGAGCTTCATAGTTCACTGACTTCCTTCTCTGGACGCGGGGGTCCATTTGGGGACTGCCTGGTGGAGGCAATGATGGGGAGTACGAGGAATCGGACGCATATGAGGTGTATGAAGTGTATGCGCCGTTCTGTGAAGCTGGGGTTTGCTGCAATCGCTGCTGGCCTGCTGATGACGCCCTGCGCCGCTGGTTCTCGGGATCGCTACCACTACGACGACTTGCGTAGTCCACGGAGCGACGACGAACAGTTCGTGGGTCTGGGCCCGTGTGTATCCTCTCAGACTGCCAACTATCATGTTGCCCAGTGTCCGCCCCCCTCCCGAACGTCCGCGGCTCGTACGATGTATTGTGTTGCGAAGGTGGCGGAGACTCGCGATGACTCTGCGCCCGTCTTAAGTTTTCTTGCTCGCCCCCCGCGCGTCGTGCTCCGTAGTCTGCAAAGTGCAAGGGCATTCGCTCTGTGGGCATTTTATTGCAGCACGAAAACAACTTCGAATCAAACAACGCAGGTACAAGATAGAGGTCTAGTAGTGTAGTTCGACGTACAATTTATCCTCCACAGTTTCTGGACATTGACAGATGCGTTCAGGCGGTGCGCTCTCCAGACAGACGGTGAAGCACGCGCTGAGACTGAACCTGCAGGCAATAAAAACGCCACACTCACATATATCGTATACTAATTATGGCTATGGTTAAGCACTAAAAGCTAACGGTGTAACTCGTGCCGTTGTGTGTTGATGATAGCGGTCTCCTCCTCCACTATCCCATTTCGTCCCTCACCGTCCACTCGGGCAGCCCGAAATAAAGACGGGTGACACACACACAGTCATAATGATATACAGCGCGATGCATGGCCAGGAACGAACCTGGGCGTTTGCGAGGCTTGAAAGCATGACACCACGTGATTCGCCTGCTTGCACACTGTCCTGCTGCAAACGAACTGCGGACGGATGTACGCTGCACGCGTCCACGAACGGCCCTGACAATAACGGTCATCACCTTGTGTCACAGCCGAGGCCTCCACGTGCACGAGTGTAGATTGGTGTAGCCGCGGCAACCAGCTCAAGCTGCGTTGTTCTGTGGCAGAGACTGAAACCTGTGAGCGCTCTTACATTGCATCTGTCTACTACTGTTGATGATGGGTGCGGTAGCTGAAGAATATGCCTGGCGATTGTTGCGGAGGAGCGACACTCCTCAGATGCATTTGGATGGCACGAAGCGACTGACTACAGAATCCCAAAATCCACCCAAAATGCTTGTCTTATGCGCCGCCACAGATGGGTTGTAGATTCTGAGATTCGAGCAAATGAGCATCCTGAAGAGAATACGCGGCATGTGTACAGCAATCAGCTCCCACTCGCAACATCAATCTTGGAGTCCGGAGACACTTCGGCCAACCTGAACATGGCCATCCAGACCCCTCATCCAGGCACGCAGCAAATATGAAGCCCTTGGATATGGCATGGTCCCCGATCAGTTTGTTGTTTCCAATCTTTGAGCACACAGATCTGTACTGCTCATGGCACACATATGAGCATGACCGATCTTCCCTCCCTGTGTGTGCCGCAGACGCCGATCCACTAGTACATACCGGACTATGGCCATAGTCCGGTGTTGATGTGCCGAGAGATGCGGGGCATGCTGATGGCGCTGGGACGGGTTAGGTAGGTGGCCCTGAACCCTTGTTCATCGCAGCACCCAATTGTTCCAGGATCGTCAACTCATCATAGACTGTGGAGGGCATGTCAAGAGCCCAGTCCCACCGTTGAAACTCTCGTCAAACTTCTCTTCCAGTCTCTCTTCAAACTTGTGTCACCATTTGAATGAGCCATGCTCGCAGTCAATCCACTCAGAGGGGTGTGGCTCTGTTCTTTGTTCAGAAAGGGTTGCTGCATGTTCAGTCCACCACTGCCTGCCATGATGGCTTGCCAGCTGCTAACAAGTTGGCTGTTGACTATGCTGTTACATGAACTGGGCGTCGTAGACACATGCAACAGTTTCAATTCCTGATGATGCCCTGTGGTCAATTCAAATTTGAAGCTGGACTTATGTACAAAGGCTGTAGGTCCAGCCACACTGCTGTGATGCGAACCTGATGAACCACTCACCTGCGCCAATGTGGGTGCAAGCACCATGCCGCTGGTTTTCAAGCATAAGGATAAGACAATTGGGCGTTGCTGGTCCTTGCTGTCCCAATCATCTCCCTGTGGCATCGACATGTACCGGCCATCTCCAGCTATTACCAGCACGATGATTATGATCTTACGACAATTGATTCATATCAGCCCTTGCAAGATATATGCGTGCTCTTGAGGGAAAAACACAGTGGGCATGGAACCGTCACGTACTCAGTTCGATTCCCACCGCCAGAAGTCCCAACACCATGAACGCTCCCTGGAGAGAGAATCCATAGTTTCTGATAGTTGTTTCTCGCATCAGGAAGGGGCAGCCAGAGCAATAGAGCGTCAGAACAAGGCACAGCTGAAGGCAGTCAGCCCATTTCACGCTACGGGCTGGGTTAGCAGCGAACAGCCTACAGCATGCTGAGAAAAAATTGTCGTGTAGGATGATTCATCGTCCTCAGTCAGGAATTGCACCTTACCTTCAAGTCCCGATATGACTTCGATGATGCGTTGACATGGACCATGTATCTCCGTTGCCAACTGCGTGTCGCACCGCTAGCTGAGAGCAGCAGTCGTCGCCATACAATTTCTGCTCGCTCGATGTCATCAATTCAAAGAGGCTGGTTTTCTGGATTGCTCTGACAAATGAACGGGTGGAACCACGATTCACTTACCGTGTGAGTCACTCATTATCCCGAATACAGACGACACCAGCCCTTCATTCACTTCTCCACGTATTCATACATAGGCAATTATTTCTTCATTCTATCACAGCTCGTTGCAAGTGTGCAAGTTTTTCGCGGCCGGCAACATGGTGTGAAGGTACGGACTTTTCCAATCGCAGACACTTGCCTGGAGCAACCTGTTGAGAGCTGAAACATTCTCTCATACCAAAAGTGTAACTGTGCTTGCTTGATGCGTAGAGAGAGGTGACATTCTAAGTCCCACCTACATGATATAATGTGGTCACACCGATCTGCGCCCAATCTTGAAATCGATTCAGACTTGACTAGTGTCCGTCTCTGATGCATTGAGTGCAACATATAGGGGATGGTGCGCCTGTGGCGTCGAGTGTCTGTCGAAATACGTGTACTGCCGTTACGGATCAGGTTCTCAGCAATCACATGAACCGACCGTATGTCAGACCCATCTGCTACTAATCTACATAGATCCTTGCACTACTGTATTTTCCAGATTCGCAAGGAACTGTCGTGCGACACAGCGATCGCTAGTCAGCAGTCAGCTGCTGGATCGGAAAAAGCGCTCGTTGCGCAGCTGCAGCCCGCACACAGGCTGCTTGCAATCTTCGGTTGCAACGCTGTGTATATTTCATGTTTATAGAACAAGAACTTAGCCAATCATTCGTCGTGTGCAGCGAACGTGGAGGTCACAGTCGTGCAAGAACCTGACGTGCAAGTAACCACTTACAAGAAACCCTCACACAGCAGTATGGCCGACGACGATGTGAGGAACGCTGAGAGCCCGATGGCCGAAAGCAGGGCTGTTTTAGGTGTGTGTGGTCGAACGGACGGCATCAATGAAGAGGGTGCGTGCGGTACGGAACTCACGGAGCAGGCGCTGAAGCAGGTGGGAAGCCTACGATTGATATACGCAGGATGCTATCAGTGAGTTGAGACGGAGGTCCCATGTGTACTCTGTGCAAATTCCTGCAAATGCGCTAGCAACCGAACATGGCTATTTCAACAAGCCTGGGGCAGAAGTCTTACTCTTCTTCATATGCTATGCAGCTGAACTTGGCATCCACGGGAGCTAGGAAAGGGAAGCCGTCGAGCACAGGTGGTACAACTGCAAACACCAGGCCCACAGATGTGCCTGATCTCCCAGAAGGTGATGTAGCAGACGTGAATGAACTGGCACCAGATGCGCACCCGCAGCCACGTGTGGAGGGTGTGAACTTTGTTGTACCAGAAGAAATGCCACAAGGCACACCTCCTCCTGTGCCGGAGGGGCTACCTGTTGTGAACCTCTCGGACATTGCGCTCATGGAGCAGAAGAAGGGCATGCGGGGCAGGCGTGTCAAGTCTCGGCGAGGCTCAACAACGGCTAGCCATGCAAGCCTTCCGCAGATTCCAGAGAACGTGGAAATCACACCACTGCATGCGCGCACCGAGCGCTCCGATAGCTTGCGCGAGCGTGTCTCACTTTCTCAGCAAGGGGTCAACCGCTTAGCAGAGGTCAGGGAGCAGGAACTAGAGGTACAGACTCCCTTCGCGACTGTCTTGTCTGTTCACCCCGCTTGCTCTCATGATCTGTATGCTTGGGGGCCAAGAGTACCTGGGGGCCACAATGTCCACACACTTGCACCCAATGCTCACCTATTGACATCGTTGCTTGGATTTATAATCATACAATTAGAAAGCTCTGACTAAGGAGAGCCCGATTATGAAATGAACAAAATAGATTGGAAGGTTCCATCAGTTGCTGAAAATTCAGTTCTGTTGTCAGTCCTCACCGCGATCACGGCCTGGCCGCCTCTGCCCATGATTGAGGAGCTGGATAACAGCATCTGCAGTCTCTCATCTTTGCTACGCACGGGTAAAACATACCAGTAGCCTGAGTAATCATAACGGACTGGGGCAGCATGCCGACAGCCATCGTAACCAAGTTTCTGATCGGGGCCTATCTTGTCGATGTGCGCCAACCGAAACTGGTGAGACACATGTCTGTGACACGGGAAATCCGAGCCCTCGTGAGGCTGATTTTCCACATTGCATGTTTTGCATGCATGCAGCTATGTAGCTGGATCAGACACGTGCAACCCTGTTACTGCATCACTAGCAGCAAGTTGACCTGGGACACATCCAGAGCTCCGGCTCGCTCATGCACAAGGGCCACTGAATCAAGTGCAACCTGAAGCGAGCCTGAGGCGCTCAGGCGCGGCAGGTTGTGTGTAGCTCTCTCCATACACGCGGGTGTGTTGCAGCAACCATGTCTCGGGTGCAGTTTGATGGCAAGGGGAACATATCCGGGGGCACATCCAGACCAACACATGCGGACAGCCCGCGCAGCTCGTCGTCGGCGCTGACCTCCGGAGATGATGTCATGATGCCGCACACCCTAGCAGAGCACGAGTATGAGCTGCACATGCCCATCATCGCAAACCCCCGGGCGTACTTCCGCTTCCCGAACGCGACGGAGGCGTACCGCAGCCACAGGCTGGCTGTCAGCCACCAGAGCACAGCCCTCAGCTCTGCGGTATCGTCCCAGTCTGATGGCGGTCATGTGGAGAGAGTGCTCACTGATGACTCCGGCCTGCAGCTGACCGGCAGCACTGTGATTCGAAATGGATTCGAGGCGGTCAAGTTGTCTGCGGTCGACCTTCAGGTATGCTCCAGTGGTTTGTTCACGGCTTGTCGCTTCTACATCAGACCAGGGCCAAAGTCATCTACCTATTCCAATCCTGAGGGCACACACGAGCGGGGTTTTGCTTGCTGCGGGAGTGGATGTAGCCACAGCCTGTAACTTACGGCTAAGTTTCAGATTCATTTAGTGAGGAAGTGTCCACAGTTCTCTGAGTTTTGGACAAAGCGACTGTGATGTGTGCAGCTGGCAGAGATGGTGGAGAAGGCAGATGAAGAGGTGAGCATGCAAGACGTGCCTGAGATTGCACAAGGCACTCTGCAGCAAGAAACCATCCGCTTCAAGCTTCCAGAAGCTGTCGAGGGTCTCAGATGTGTTAAAAAGTACGCCGTTGGGGAGCTGAGCTGGGAGCAGGTGGTGCTGATGGGAGATTACGAGGCTGGGGAACATGAGTTCGCTTTCGTGGAGAGCAAGGTTCCTGTTGGTATGTTGAATCTGGGGCAATACAGAATGAAGACCGTGTTCATGGATGCTCACGGCCAGTATTTGTGGGCTGGAATGCACAATTTCAAGGTCATAAAGCCCGAGTAGCAGTTTTAGGTCCGTGGAGCGATGTCATTTCCTGATTGTCAAGGATGTAAACTGATTTCGTACTTAGTTTTTATGTGCCCGGGACATACGCTGCAAATCGTGTAACATTCTGATGTGGATCTGCCCTGTCGCAGTTCCAATGACAGCAGCCTATGTGGTGCTCATGGAAGAGACAGTGTCGAAGTTGTGTGGAAGTTACATCAACTAAAGCACAAAGACGTAAACGCATCTGTAGCAACAACTGCAGGATCGCCCACACGTAAGAGGTCGGTATGAGCGAAACAGAGCGCAGCTCAAGAGGATACTACACATGTTGGTTACAAAAATTGTCTGAATGCAGACCTAACTTCCAGTTCAAACCTTCGAAGAGACTGATTCAATAGTGGCTTAAATACACATCACAACACACTCTTTCTCTGAACGCTCTTTGATAAACTCAGTTGGTCCCTGATTCCTTCTTATTTCTATTTTTTTTGGTAGCCGTGCACACTGATGCGTGGGCATCGGATAACGCTAGAACATTCTGGAACATTCTACCTCATAGCTGAACCTTGCAACAACCCGAGCAGCAACAAGCGGACTAAGCCGGAACAAAAGCCTACAGCGCCACAGAGACAGCCAAGCACCTACACACAGTCCCCAAACGTCAGCGGCACAGTTGCAAAACAAGCCCCCCCCCCCCCTCCTGCGTCGCCTCGAACCCTGTACCCCCCCTCCTGGCACTGTGTTGCTGCCCCCCTTCCCCTCTTTGCTGTGCAAACCGGTAGGCGGCCGTGAACCCGAAACAAGGATTAGCCGGGGGCACCAGCTGGGGAAGAGAAGGAAGTGAGCAAGGAGACGCAGTGGCCGAGGCCGGAGGGAGGGGGTCACGCTGTGAGGGCGGTAGCCGCAGAGGCCAGCGGCAGCACCACGAAGGGCCTGCGGTGGGGGGGGGGCGGAAGCTGCGGAGAGTGGTGGACCTAAATCATGGCCAACGGCGGGGACAGCCATGGTGGAGGCTGCAGCCAGGAAGGCGGAGGTGCGGAAGAGAAAGCCGGTGTGTGGGGGGGGAGGGCTTTATTGAGTTGTGTACTGTTGTGCTCCAATACACCATGCAGGTTTGCAATGCCGTTGCAACAACGCACGTGTATTACAACACCATACTTCATGAAGAACTTGGAAGACTACGTGGAAGACTACGACGACACGCAGACCACGGGGCTGCGAGCAATCATCCAGCAAACAGTCATCACTATGGGCTGAGTGCATCACATAATATCACCCATTGAAGAATACTTGTGTTCAAGACTGGGCTGTCACTGACCCGACAGCAACACAACCAGCGCTTGCTTCCTCAAACCTGAATAACCCTTGATTCCCTTCTGTTTGCAAATTTTTTTCAATTGCTTGACTGTGAGTCCATCTAAGTCAACATTGTCAGCGTCAAAGTCTGAATCCAGATCAGAGGTCTCATCGGCATCACTCTCATCAGGACTCGTATGCACTTCTACGTCCCCTGCTTGGGCCTCGCCAGAGACGACATCTGCCCCCACCAGCAGCTCAATGAGCCTCGCTTTATTCAGCGCAGAGTATCCCTTGAGGCCCCTGTCCTTGCACAGCTGTGTGAGTTGTCGGACTGTACATTCCTCCAACTCGGCTGCACTGGATGCCTCTATTGCTGCCCCTGCCGAGAGGCTTTCAACAGATCCCTTATCCAGCTGTTCACCACTTGACCCTTCTGCACGCGCATCCCGACTCTTCCCTATGGTGGCAGCAACCTTGCCCGCAGCTGGCGCTGCAACAGCACGAGTCACTGAATCTGGGACTGCAACTTGTTTGCTACTTGAAGGGCTGCTGGATGACGGTGCACCGTCCCCAAATGTGTAAACAAGGGTTCCATCTGGCATTTCCTCCCTATCTGCCTGTGCACCCCCCTTAGCGCGTCTTGCCCTGGTACTAGCGCTCACCTGAACTTCCCTGCGGCGATATTTTACATCCAACTGCTCATAGTGTATGGATGGCCGCCTCAGGCTCGGGTTGGGGGGAAGACGAGGAGCCGAATAAACACAGGATCGGGGCAGCATTCCTGCGCGACGACGACCGTGAACTACCACCAGCGAACACTGCTCCGTCAGGGTCAAGTTGTTGATTAAATCGTTGCAAGTGTACGCTACCTATCGAACAGTACAGCCTTGCAGCCCGAATGCTGGAGTACCCACAAGCAAGATTGAATTTCAAAGATGTACGGATCGGCCGCAACCTTTCCTCTTGTGCGCAACAACAGACGATTACGAAGGACATGCTTACACTATTGTTACACGTTCAGCGCATGCGATGTTTTGAAGACTTGTGGCCAACGCGTAGTGACTTTGTAAACGAGGGAGAAAATCTTCTGACCCTTGTAGCTACTCATGGGGACAGTCGACTCGAACACAGCACAAGTCTGCAGACTGCAAATAATTTCTACACTTGTGTTACGCTGGCTGTTAAGCTGGTTGTTAAGCTAGCTGTTACTCTACGACGAGCTGTCATTTCCCACGAACACGTTGGCTGCAGTTGCCGTGGAGCAGATGATCTGCAGACTGTATGCAAGTTGCATGCCGATGTTGAACACCCAATACCAAGACTGGGATGTAAGGGCTATGTGGTCTGATCCTCTGGACACCATTGTTATCACTGAGAGTCCGAAGGCGAAATCCAGAACGATAGCTGCCAAGACACTTCCATAGAACCAAACAAACTGCTTCATGTAGGCTCCAAATCTGCTGTTTTTCATGTGCACGTTGTTCCCAGTCAACATGTACAACAGCAGTGAGTCTCCAAGTAGCAGCACCATGCGTCCACTGCAGTATCGTGTCCCCGATTAGAACGCCTGAACTTGCTGGGTTGCGGGTTACTTGCATACCCATAATTTGAAGCCACCCGGTTGAGAATGACCATCGCACCTCAAAGCCAGCATGTGCATTGTAGGATCGCTAGAAGTGAGTTGTGTGGTAGCTCCAACAAAAATAGCTATCAGGAGAGATAAAAGATAGAAGAGGTAGAGCTGTGTTTTCGGTGTGTCCATTCGAATTTAAGCCACCTGGTGAAGGTCAGGAACAAAAAAAAATGCCAGGGTACTTGCTTGCACAACCTTCCTTTGACAGAGCAGCTCCCAACAGCACAAAATAATTGCAGCTCTAGATGTACATATTGCTACAGATACATATCGTCCATGTCAGAAACGAGAACTGGAACAGACACCACCGAATTCAGCAAGCTACTTGTGTTTGCCTGTCTGAAAAAGAACAGAAAACAAGGGCAAGAGCACGGATGGCCAGCATTGAAAGACATATATCTACAAAGTTGTAGTCAGCTACTTAAACATGCGGGCCTCCTGCAGGGTGTGTCATATGGCACGCGTGGGTACCATAATGCATGGTGCCCCCTCTGGCCTCGAACATTTACACTGATCTGGCAACGCAGATGGAAGATAAACTGCCCCGGCTGCCGGTTGCTTGAACCGAACGTCCAACTTGAGGGCGTGAAAGTGTTCCTGGCCCACTGCCGCGCTCGTTCGTGTCTTCGTGGTGTCCTGGGCGAACCAAGAGTGATCACAAGTGTGTGCCGATGTTGAAAGACCCATATTCTGAATATATATAGGTAGGATTGAAGTAGGAAGTTAGAATGGCAGCAACAGCGCAGGACTCGACCGTGCCCCTTCGCGGTGGCGATGGGAAGGTCAAGGAAGACGATCTTGAGGATGGTACGCCCGTACAACAAGTCACAGAGGCTGTGTGTCCGTGGCAGTGTTGCTGCGTGTATCTTAACGATCTATGAAGCGGCACTACGCGTAATCGGTTGGGTGTTTTGCAGTGGAGTACTCGCCTTTTTATGGTATAGAGAAGGGTGCCGTGCTACAAGAAGCCAGAATTTTCCACCAGTCCAACTTGGAACCGCGAAAGTGCCAGCAGGTGCTACCCTTGGTCAGAAGCAGTGGTTTTGGCAACGCCAAACATCAGCCACTTTTGCAGGCCACTAACCGTCGTGCCCGATTCTGCAGGTCATAACAAAACTGCTTTACTTGCAGCACCAGGGAGAATCATTCACCAAGGTGGGAAAAGAATGCCACGTTGCCACACTTAACCTTCCATCCTGAAATAGCTCGTCAACATTCTTGTGCCCCTGCAGAAGGAGGCAAGCGAAGTTTTCTTTGCCGTTACCAAGTTATTCCAGAACGCAGACCTACACCTGCGCCGCATGGTGTATCTGTGTCTGAAGGACATCTGCCCCGATGCAGAGGAGGTCATGATTGTCACCAACTCGCTCATGAAGGACATGAATGCGCCCCAGGAACTCTACCGAGCCAACTCCATCCGTGTTCTGCGCATGATAATCGATGGCGCTGTCCTGCAGTCCATCGAGCGCTACTTCAAGCAGGGCATTGTAGACAAAGCACCGGTGCTGCCCCATCCTCTATGATACGTTCTCTAGCATGATCACATTCATATACATTGCTGGGAATCTACTGTAAAATAAATGCTGTTGCGTTTCCACACCGGGTATGCTCGTCGGCGTGCTAGACGTCGCAGCAAGGCTGTAGCACATGCCGCTGTTACAGCTGGCAGATGTAGCTTGAGTATGTAGCAGACACGATTTGGGCATGCAGGCAGTGGCTTCCAGTGCGCTGGTTGCAGGCCTGCATCTCTTTGAAGTGAATGGAGAGGTGGTAAAACGGTGGGCGGGGGAGATCCAGGAGGCAGTGCAGAGCAAGCACAACATGGTACAGTTCCACGCCATCACACTTCAGATGGCCATCAAATCATCAGACCGCCTGGCAATCTCCAAAATTCTGCACAACCTCACCTCCTCCAGCATCCGTAGCCCCATGGCCCAGTGCCTCGTGGTGCGCCCCCCCCCCCCCTCAAAGCCACATCTTGGTGTAAATCTTTGCGCCCTCTCTGTCTTGCATTTATTCATAACTCTTGCACAATACTGAATGCACAGGTCTGTTGGAAATCCGCCCTCATTGCCCAAGAACCTGCAGCAGTTCACACAGGGCACTGCAGAGGGGACCTCCAATCCATGCAACTGCGTGCAGATCAAGTATATTGCAAGAGTGCTCAAGGATACTACTGCACCTCCAGAGGGCGAGAAGCGGCCATTCTATGACTATCTGGTGGCGTCCCTCCGCCACAAGTCTGACATGGTTATGTTCCAAGCTGCCCGCACGATTGCCGAGCTCCGAGACGTGTCTGTGCGCGAGCTTGCTCCAGCCATCACGGTCCTACACCTCTTCCTGTCTTCAGCACGTCCTGTCGTGCGCTTTGCAGCAGTCCGAATTCTCAACGCTGTGTCTGTGAGCCACCCCACTGCTGTGACGAACTGCAACATGGAGCTGGAGCAGCTCATGCTGGACACAAACCGCAGCATTGCGGTGTATGCCATCACCACGCTGCTCAAAACTGGCAGCGAGAGCAGCGTAGAGAGGCTTCTGAAGCAGATCAGGACGTTCATGGCAGATATCGCAGATGACTTCAAGGTGGTGGTGGTTCAGGTGTGCACCTGCTGCACACACTGTGCTCTCTTCACGCCATGTGCTCAACTCTTTTGCAAACCAGGATTAAGCGCTGCAGAGCTGGGTGTTCTGAAAGTCTGTCTGTTTCAAGTGCGTGAGTGCTGTGTATGGGTCGACAGCGTGTTGTGGCAGAGGGCGCTGCGCTGCAGGCCATCAAGGCTCTGTGCCTCAAGTACCCTCGCAAGCACCGTGTGCTTCTGAACTTCCTGTCACACATGCTGCGTGAAGAAGGCGGGCCAGAGTTCAAGCGGGCCATCGTGGAGGCCATTGTCACTCTCATCCAGCAGATCGACGAAGCCAAGGAGCCTGGCCTGCTGCACCTGGCAGAGTTCATCGAAGACTGCGAGTTCACAGGCCTTGCGGTGCAGGTGTGAGCTTGAGTGCTGCATGTTTTCCATCTGTGCAGGCTAACGACTGGAGATGTGGTATCAGTTCTCCTTGTGTTTGTGCGGAACAGGCTGGTCTGCTGTTCCCTTATCCCAGATTCATGTTTCTGATGACTGTGCAGCATGTGGTGTACTTGTGCGTTCAGGTTGCATAGAGCTCTGCCGCAACATGTCTTTGAATGTGCAATGCATGCAGGTGTTGCATTTGCTTGGCGAAATGGCGCCTGAAACTGCAGAGCCGTCCCGCTTTGTGCGATTCATGTACAATCGAGTCATTCTCGAAAATGCAACTGTGCGTGCTGCAGCTGTGTCGTCTCTAGCGGCCATCGGGGCCCGCTGCCCCAGCCTGCGCGACCGCATCGTCATCATCCTGCGGCGCTCCCTCGCGGACAGCGATGACGAGGTGTGCCTCCCCTGCCGCATGAGTGCTGTCGCTGTATCATATTTTTGCGTTCTGGTTATGCATCTTGATAAGTGGTACAAAGAGTGCTTCCGAAGAGTTCTTGAGGGGTTGGATAGCCCTGTGGGGCTTCTGTGCACATGCAACCGTTCACTGCCAGCTTCAGAACAGTAAGATTTGTACCCTTACCAGCACAGGTGAGCAGTTTTGGTGTGCTGGGCATATCGCAGCCGTATACTGCTCATGGGTGAGGGGGTGGCTACCGATGCCCCCTCTCAGAGTTGTGGCTCCCCTCACGCATGGCGGCCACCATTGAAACATGCATCGCCATCGGGCGCACCAGTAGGGTTTTCCTATCTCGCAAGAGGCTCTGCATCTCGCTGACGTCCTCCAGGCTGGTTGTCTGATTGGCCATCCCAGGGCACATGCCAGGGCGGTGTGCAGGTGCGGGACAGGTGTGCGCTGTACCTGGCACACCTGGAGGGCAGGGCGGGCCAGCCAGACATGGTGGTGCCCAAGCTGGACGTGCCGCTGTCCAACCTAGAGAAGGCCCTGCAAGAGTACCTCGCGGGGCCCATGGACGCCCCCTTCGACGTGGACACCGTTGATCGCGCTGTGGAGGAGCCTGTCATGCCCATGTGTGCCTCCCCCCCCCTGCAGTGAGCATGTGCAGACAGCCCTTCACAAGCCCTGTTGCAACTGTATGCGGGCTTGCTGTGTCCGTATCGTGTACGAGGTGTGCATTGACAGGATGCCATTGTTCGCGATTGACCTCAACAGCGGCAACGGGTGCCACACCCCTGCAGCAGTATGTTCTTCACCCAGTCAGATGGGCATTATTAGTTGGTAGCGGCACGGCAGTGCCAACTGTGCGCTCCTCCATCGCTGCCTTTGGCACTGGATGGTTGCACCTGGGCCAGCCTATGGCTGACAGAAAGCTTCAGGGATGACCCAATGATCAGGCTTCCATAGATGTAACGCATTGCATACCACAGCTGCCGGAAGCATGGAGGCTGAAGGAAGTGGCCTGTACAGGAAGAAGGGCAGAGGCAAGGGACCTGACCCGATCGCACCGACTGCCGCAGCTGCAGCGCAGGATGAGGAGGATCTCGGCAAGGAGGTCGACGCCATGCAGCAGTTTGCAGCCTTCGGCAAGCGCTTCAGGAGCTGCAAGGCTGTGCGTCTTACTGAGGAAGACACGGAATATGTCATCTTCTGCGTCAAGCACATCTACGACGCCCACATCCTCCTGCAGTTCAACTGCACCAACACCATCTCTGATCAGGTGTGCCACCTTATCTGCTGGTGTGGGTGTGCGGCATACGCATTGCACATGACTCTTGTCGTTCTGTTCATCTCCCTCAAGTCTTCCACAAACGTGCGCAGCACAGCACCATCCTGTCGCACAGTTATTCCTTTGATAGCTTTTCTCGCCTGATGGTGCAAGGGACCTGCTCAAGTAGTCCATGCGACGGTTCGGGCCCGTAGCTCGGCTGTTGCTTGGGCTGCTTGACGTGGCACATGCCCACCTTGTGGGGTCCACCGCGGCACCTGCATGTGCCTCGGATCACTCATCACGCGTACAATGAATGTTAAGCTATCCCAGCTGCAGTAGCTTCCTCGTGCTGCCACAGCCACAGCTGCACAACATCCACAAGCTTGCGCCGTCAATCACGCTGGTTCATAGGTGTGAAACCAGTACGATCAGCCCAGACCTTGGGCAACATGTCTAGTTTGATGTGCATCACTGCATGAACCCAACCACGTGAGCCACTTCCGAGCTCCATCAATGAGCAGTCATCGCGAATGCAAGGCGCTGGTGAGTGGGGCAGGTGCTGGAGAACGTGACGATGGAGATCGACATAGCAGAGCTTGATGATGTTGAAATTGATGACAATCTTACGACACCCCTCAAGCGCATGCCCCACAACTCCGCTGGAGCTTTGTACATGGTGCTGGTGCGGGAGGAGGGCTCGCTGTCCCGCGGCTCTCTGCCCACCAACATGAAGTTCCTTTTGAAGGAGGTGGATGTCGCAACTGGAGACATCGAAGAGGATGGATATGATGATGAGTACCAACTCGAAGATCTAGAGGTGCGATTGTGCCTGCCTTCCCTCAAGAGGTCCCTGTCTTGTGCATGGGGCGGCCCTCAGTGAGTGCTGCTGCCTGTTCCACCTGTGGCCACTCCCTCAGTAGTCCCACAGCCGTTGCCTGACCCATGAACATGCTGTGTTGAGAAGCAACGGCATGACGTTGACCGCAGCTTCGTGCTGAGGTCAAAGTGTGGAATTCACCTGCCATGGTGTCCACTGGTGCCCATCTGGGGCTGAGCACCCCTGTCTTGCATGCACGGAAGTAGCCTGAGCAGTACCCGTGTGTACCTGCGCTTGAATCTCAGTGGAATGCTGCGGAATGCTGCGTTCATCTCGCTGGTCATTGGAGTGTGTGATGTGCTGGACTGAGGCACTGAGGCCATGTGTGAAGTACTGGGCGGGTGGTGTGCAGCTGTCGTATGCGGACTACATGAAGCCCAATCCCATCGGCAACTTCCGAGGGTCCTGGGACGAGATGGGCGAGGACACAGAGGTCAAGGGCGATTACGATCTGGGGGCAGTTGATGGGGGAGTCAAGAGCAGTGTGGACGCCATGATCGAACATCTTGGCATGTTCGTGGCTGAAGGCACTGATCTGGTCGCCGAAAACGCACGATCCCATTCGATCCTTCTCTCAGGAGTGCTCTGTGGGGGCCATGCTGCGCTCATGCGCATCTCTTTTGGTCTGGACAAGGCCGGATCCATGGCAATGAAGGTTGTGTCTCGTGCGGAGTCGCATGAAGTTAGTGAGCTGCTGCATGAGATCGTTCAGGATGCTTAGAATGGAACTGTTTGTGGTGTAGGAGTACAGCATGGAACATCGCTTTCGTCCGCTGCAGATTGACCCTGGAACAGTTGCCGACACCAGCAAGGGCAATTTGTGTGGTGCCTAGGTAATGAAGCGTCTACACCTTGTCTGTCAGATTATGCATGCTTGTAGCAGAATTGGTTGTCATGGTGCAGTGTGCCCAGGGCGGTGGTGGTCTCAACCTGAGAATCTATCAGAAGTATGTAAACTTCTTCGGTGTTGTACTGTACTACGCACTTGATGCGGGACATGTTTGTGCTTTGATTGGTGAAGTTTGTGGGCACGTTGCTGTGTCTGGCACGCCACTTACTGACTGCAGTCCACTGTGCCAGTGCGTTTACATGCTGCTCTCTGCAGTGTACTTGCTTGCCCTGCGTCGGGCGTTGCCTGGGTTCTATTCATCGTTACCTTTTTATAGCACATTCATGCTTGCCGATTTTGTACGCAGGGTCGGTCGTGGCTTTGTGATCGAAATCAAGAGTGTTTGTTCGGGACGTTCTGTATGCCTAGGATATGCAGAACCCATACAATAACACAGGCGTGTACATGACGGGCGCGATTGTACAATTTCATAAAAACAAGGTCACAGAGGCAACTCTGTGGGATGGGTATAAGCTCTGTGTATATGGGTGGGTGGCTGAGGATCATGTAGGACCCTGCTGCACTAGATCTGGATGTCCAGCAGATCAGTGTAAGTACAGCATTTAATTGTTTCATTTACCAATATGGTTACCGGGTATGGTCTTTCGGGCTCGAAATGTGCTGGGCCTCAGCTCGCTGCTGCTAATAAATCCAACACAAATCCGTTTGTCGTTGCCCCAGCATTGCTGGCTGTTCTCATTGCAGTGATAGCAGTTCGATATTCATCATACAAAACGGCGGCGCAAAGTGAGTTGTGCAATCTATTCTGCGGTACCGCATCCAACGTTACAGATCCAGTACACGACTACACCCCGGCCAAGGCCAGCACAGAGCCCACAAAGGAGTGCGCGTACGGAAATTTTCTGTATCCAGAGTGGCCAGAAGGATTCAATGTCTCAGTGCAGGCTGCTTTTGTCCTGGGTGCGACCTTTCGATTTCGTGTGTCAGTGCTTCGGGTTCTTGCCCATTGTCACACATCAAATGTCACACATCAATTTGAATTCTGTGGTTCATCCCTGCCGCATTAAGCGGCAGGGAATGTTCCAGACTACACTGCTACTGACAAATTCATAACTATTTCGCGTTCAGGGGAGCAGAAATCAGGTTCAACATGGCTGTGGGAGCTGCTGGACGCCCATCCATGCCTGATCACATCAGCACAACCCGCCACACTAGCTGGTGCCATCACCACAAAAGAAACCTA
>JAUMHD010013976.1:5076-61204 GCA_032359135.1 Ulvella scutata
GAAAGACCCAAGACAGGCCTGGGGTTCACATGCAGCATCGATTTCACAGAAGTTTCATCGCACAGCCTTGGAGTTATGTGTTGTTTGGTATGAGCAAGCATGCCTGCAAGGTGCACCCTCAGCTGAACCATGCTGCACCATACTCTTAAGGGCCCAGTTTGCAAACTATTCGAAAGACCCAAGACAGGCCTGGGGTTCACATGCAGCATCGATTTCACAGAAGTTTCATCGCACAGCCTTGGAGTTATATGTTGTTTGGTATGAGCAAGCATGCCTGCAAGGTGCACCCTCAGCTGAACCATGCTGCACCATGCTCTGAAGCGCCCAGTTTGCAAACTATTCGCAAGACCCAAGACAGGCCTGCGGTACAGACCCAGCGTCGAATTCACACAACTTTCATCGCACAGCCTTGTGATTATGTGGTGTTCGGTATGAGCAAACATGCCCGCAAGGTGCACCCTCAGCTGAACCATGCTGCACCATACTCTTAAGGGCCCAGTTTGCAAAGTATGCGCAGGACCCAAGACAGGCCTGCGGTACACATGCAGCATCAATTTCACAGAACTGTCATCGCACAGCCTTGGAGTTATGTGTCATCATCGCACAGCCCTTGCTTAGGCGGCGCGGCAGGCACACTGTCCAGCATGCGCAGCCTCAGGTGGAGGTGTGTGTGAGCTGCGGGCTCGGGCAGGTGGCTGTGGAGGCTACAGTTGTGTTGCAGTTCATTCGCTGTTGAGGTGAGTGTGCAGGATGCCATGTAAAGCATGTGCCAGTGGGCTTGCATGGCTTTGTGGGAGAGATGGGGCCCTGTTGCACTGCAGGCCACCACCCACCAACACCTGAGTCAGACCAGCGCTCTACACTTGCACACAGTAGCATCAGTGCTCTGTCCCATATTTGATATTAGCTTTCTTTTGGTTGCAGAAGCAGTTGTTGCAATTGTCTCTTGTTCGAAGGCCTGTTGCATGAAGTCACCCCCTTCGCACAGCAGCTCTCGCAACTCTTTCACATGCAAATCAAGTGATTGGGTCACTATTTGCGAGGCATAACCAACCACTTGACGGAGCAAAACTGTAGCCCACTCTGGAGCGCCTGAAGGTGTTGCATAGCACACTGGGCTTCTGGACTGCCAATTGCAACCGCCAGAGAGCAGCATGAGGCGATTGTCCCAAGGTCAAAGGGACATAAAATCTGATTCTGTTGATATTCATGCTCGTTTGGTTGCTACAGCATTCGTGTCGTTGGACGGCAGAGCCATCACGAGTATACATGTACGTGTCTATAGCTCCCTGCACTGCTGCGGCGTACTTGGGGAATCGAAGGTTTCACTTTCTTTCAGCATACGGGTTTTCACATCCATGGAACATGTGGCGCCTTCTAGGTACAGGTCTGTGCACGAATTCGTACGAAGCTTGAAGTGGCTGGGGCTCACTCACGCGGTTTGTTGTTAACTCGCATGCACAAGACATTCAGAAGCGGTCTTCCCCACACCTTATAATACTACCTACAGCTAGTCTGAAGCTGTAGACCACGTTTGCTTTCTTTGCAAGAGTACCAAATGAGTTCTCCTTGTGTTGATTTTGGCAAGCCGGCAGGTGCTGTGCCGACGACTGAAGCACCGTTCACTCTTCAGCGGGCTCTACAGCTACTCCCTCCAGAGGTGTGCATCAATCATCGCGAGTATCTGTTAGTGCATGTTATGTCCGTGTTTGACTCGCCGCACGCCGCGTTCCAGTACTGTGCGGTGCGGTTCAGAGCTTACCCACTGACTTTGTTCTGCGCTCGTCAGTGTTACGAACCAAGTTCTCGAATAAAGCAGCGTCGAAATATCTATTTCGCTTCTCTCTTTTTTATCTCTATGCTTCCTGGAACAAAAATTCTAGTTCCTCCACAGGTCGTACTTGCCACTACGCACAGCCGCGGTGTGCCGTATTCTGCACGACAACGATGTGTGAAAGCAGCGACGTTATAAGGGTCCATGTTCATCCTACTGGGCTGATCAGTTCCCGCCCGTAGCTCTGCCTGGGCCAAAGTCGTGCCATTGATGATGTGCACATGCTGCGTTGATACATGCTCAGTTCTTCCACACAGTTTTGTAGAGGTTGCATAACTGCATATATCAACGTTGGTGTATCATGTCATAAGAACGTGCTCTCGCGATTGCATTCTTTGCACCAACCAGCATGGTGGTGCTGCAGGTCAGAAGCAGAGTGAACGAGGCTTCAGGCATGGCTCCACTATTGCCCGGCACCGCCAGCCTTCTTGCGTTTTCTGCACTGGGATGGCTGATTCTTCTCGGTGCTGTGTCCTCGCTGCAGTCCTTCTATGCTGATGCACTAGACGTCCTCAACGACGCCCCTGAGGTGCGCTACCAGGGCAACCGAGGTTCAAACCGTCACTCAAAGTACACTCTAAATCTCAGATATATGAAAGAAGTTATTCCTTGCTCGAAGACTCGCATGATTCTGTCAGAGTCACTTGTTGCACGATTCCTGCAGGTGCACAACAGACAACCGTACTTATATCAGCATGTATTATTGTTATTTTCCTGTGGCGCTGCCTTTCTCAGCCTTGTAAACCTTTGATGGTAGAGGCACATCACTTGTGGGTGGGCAACGATCAACCCATGACACCCCACCAAGGCAACGAATCCATTGAGCTAAGCTTCAGTCTAAGCCGACCCGTTCTGTGCCGAGCCGGCTTCCCTTCTAGACACGTGCGCTGTGCAGGAAACCGAGGGTCTGGAGACAGAGGAGTTAGGGCTGGCCTGGTGGCTGGTGTGGTTCCATCTGTTCATGCTGGTAGCGGTGGGTGGCAGCGTGTCAGTGGGCAAGCTCAAGCAGCACTCCCAAGTGCTGGGCAATTTCCTTGCCGCCCTCTTTGCTCTGCAGATGCATGTCTGTCATGACGCAGCTGTGTTGAATCGCACAGCGAAAGGCTCGGTGCGCTGCCTGCCCTGCAAGTGGCCTTCCCAACACAAGCAGTTCAAGCCTCGCCACAGCGTGCCATTGCTGCGAAAACTGTGACGCAGCAAGTGGCAGAACATCCCACACACTACACCAGCCCCTGTTATTGCTACCCTGGAAATACAGAGCAGCCTTGTGTCTGGGACCAGCGGTCACTTCAAGCTCTGTTCTTACACGAACCTCCTGCAACAGTTGCCTGAAAAACAGACAGTGAAAACAGACAGTGCACGTCGAAGCCCCCCTTTGGTGCTCTGCAATGACTGTATAAAGCAAGCTGATACATGCCTATGTGACAAGAAGCTTGTCCGTGTTGTGTTGCCACAGGATGCTTGGCAGCATGCTCATGCATCACGGAGCAGAAAATACTAGTAAGTGGTGGCCGCTGTATTGAGCACTGGTGCACGCAATATGCCAACTTCGTGGTGTTTAACGCTTCACTTGTTACGTACCATTGCTGGCAGCCTGAACGGCGCACGCATGCTCCTGATGCAGCACACAAGCATGCTTCATTCTGAGTGGGCGTGCCACGTGCTGCAGATAGACAAGCTGGAAAGCAGGGCGGGCGCGTATGTGGCGGGCACGGTCATGTCCAGCATGGCGAGCATCCTGCTGCTCATGTGGCTGGGCTTCCTTCCGGACATGCCTGCTGACGCCTCCGGCACAGACCCAGACCTCCAAAAACACAAGGTGTGCTCCAGACACCACAGGCGGGCAGCTCTTGCACGGCACAGAGTGGCAGTGTGCGCCTTGGACAACAACCCGTAGGAGCTGCAACAGTCTCAGTGCTGCAGTTGCATGCTATAGTGTGGCCACAGAAGCTGCCTGGTGGTGGAGGGGTGCCTCCTCAGAGTGATGTTTCTTCTGCACAACAGCAAGAGTGGTGGGCGTCATACGAGCGCTTTCTTGTGCGGTGACATAAGCCATATATGGGGCTACATGAGTGCTCACCTGCATAGTGCGGACAATAAGCATGCGCTTTTGAGCTCACCCGGTTTGCTCTGGAATGCAGAATCTTCCGTCTCCGTTCGACGACACGATCAAGGCGGTGCCGGCAGGAGCGTCAGAGTACATGGACGCGGCGATGGGCAGCGTGGACGCCCCCACTCTGGACAGGAACGCCGGCTATGCGCCCCACCATCCCCCAGGCATGCCTGCGTTGCCTAAACCTCAAGCCCATGCGCAGCACTATCAGCAGAGCTACGCACAGCACTCCGCAGCAGCCCCGCATGAGGCGGTTCCCCCCCAGCGGGCAGGAGGCAACCGGTACGGCCACCAGCCCTCCTTCTAGCTGAGGGAGGCTGCTGCAAGCTACTGCAGCGGCGGGTGGCTGGCTGTGAATGGTGTGCTGGCTGCACCCAGCACGTATGGCATGCAGTGTACAATGGTGGATTGGGGGAGCCCGCTTGCAGAGCCCAGGGCAGCATGACCGAATCTTCTGACACCATCATCGTTGCCAATGTATCTTTTCGACATGCAGTTACATGCGGTCATCGTGCCTCAGGGTTATCAACAGGTGACAGGATGGTCATGTGGGCGCATTCTTCTTTTTGGTTCCATGTTTGAGTGGGCAAGCTGTGGCATGTTCCGCACTCCTTGCCTGCAATTGTTCAGTGTTACAGACTCTCGAGGGCGTCTATGATTCCAGCACAGATGCCATCCAGGGCATATCCTGGGTGGCAGTGACTACTGTGCTTTTGGAGCTGTAGAGGCGCCTGCAGGGTCATGAAGCCTCCAAACAGGCACACAACTAGTGGTGGTAGGATGCACATGTACGTGAGAAGGGGCTGGCGCAGATTGGTGGTGCAGTTAATTGCTGCCAGGAGTTGTTCGCAGCTCAGCAAGGGGCTGAGTGGTGCATAGTTTGGGAAGTAAGGTAATGTGTCGTGCGGGGTTGTTGACTGACTTGGTTCATGCAATCACTTTGATGAAGCCTGTTGCGAAAAATGTGAGATGGTATGTAAGAGATGCAGATGCAGTAGCTACACAGCAGGTTTGTAAGGGTGACAAGGTGTGGAGCCAAGAAACAGAACCCTGATGCGGGCGAGCAAACTCCAAGACTGCGGTTGCACTTATCCAGAACCAATCTCCCAAATCAAACCTTCAAAGAGTCGGCGAGTCAGAAGTCATGTAATAGTCAAGTGATGAAGTCAGAAGCGCTCAAGGTGCTCGCCACAGAGCATGTCCTCAGCACAGAATCCTTCCAGACCATTCCAAGCTGAATGTGACAAGGTACCAGGCAGGCGCACAAGCTACTGTCATCAAGCTCAACATCAAGCAAGTGTTATGAACTACCAACTTGCCTCAAGTTTCATGCACATGTGACAAGGCGTCACTACCTGGTATGACACTGTCACACACACAAAAAAACGGCTTACAGCAGCAATGCACCACTAACATGAATGTACCAATGTGACACTCAGTGCAAAGCTGTTCTGAATCCCTGACCACCAAGCGTGAGTGGCAATCTACCACACCAGACATTGGGGCTGCTAAATGCTACCTGTGAGGAACTTCAAGCGCTCCAGACCTTCAGCATGGGTTCTGATTCTCCGGACATCAAGCATCCAGATGTACAGAAACCATGGGCACACTCGTTCATGCCATACCAGAAGATTCCATCAGCAATCGCCCCACATTGTGATGGAGACAACACAGCCTGCGCCACATGCCACAGCAGGCTGCCTGCGCTGAGCGCGCCTGCATCAACTGAAATCTGTTACACCGCGCATGCATGTTGTACATCCTCGCCAGAGTCTACCAATGCAGCCCGCACTTGCGGCACGCCGTGCTCAAGCTCACAGCCACTGCAGCAAACAGTGCAGGGGCAGTGCCATGCACCCACAATCACACCCAACAGCCGCTTCGCAACGACGCGTAAGCTGCTCTTGAAACGAGCACAACAGCCGCTTTCAAAGGATGTCTGCGCACCTGCGAGTGCTCACCGGTGCTTGCTCCTGCTGCGCTGCAACGGTCTGTGCGCACAGCTGTCACATGCAACAGCGGGGTGACAGCAGCACTAGTTGTTGGGCCTGCCCGCCCACTCCCTGCCTCTCTTCTTCTCATGCTGCAGCTTCTTGTTGAACGCTGCCTTGCCCTTCTCAAGCAGAGGGTCAATGACTTTGTAGTCGTCAGGGTTTTCGCGGCGAGCGTTGGGGTCCGCCACCCGGTCGTCGGCGCTCCAGTGGATGCTGTGGCTTGCAAGCGACGCCAGCCTGTTGTCTCCATCATCGCCATCCGAGTCCTCCAGGTACTGGTCTATCTGCATTGGCAGACGTTGCTCTCACACGGCGGGGGATCTCAAAACACTGTGACGATCCACGACCGCAGCCCCTTTGTCTAGCCCCCCCGCTGTGCGCTACAAGGACTAGAACAATTTCGGCAGCAGAATTAAATGGGTCGCTTGCGTTAGGCGCACTGATGGGACGTGGAAGCACACTAGTAGTTGATTCAGTGTATGAAAGCGGCGAAGATCTGGAGAGTGAGGCGTGGTTACAGGCACAAAGGGAGGTATGCAGAAATGGAAGCTGGAAGCCGAACCCGCCACGCAGCAGGCAGGTAGGCGCGGTGGTCGATGTCTTTGTTCACCTTGCCATCATAAGCTTCTGACGCACCGCCGGCCTTGCCTCCATCCCCGCCGTCTGCCACAGCCTGGCCCTCTGCCCCCGCGGCAGGACCTGCCACCTGGGTGTGAGTGGTGTCCCCCTTGCTCGCGGTGCCACCCCCGGAGGGCTCGCTCGCTGCCTTCAGTGGCTTCCACGTCCTCCCTGCCTGCAGGCACACCCCACGAAACTTGCTTCAAATCAAATCACCTGACTGGCACTTTTACCAACTGCAGAATCTTCCACTCCCTCACACTTAATATTGCGCCAGGTCTAGAGTCAGTCCAGTTTACACAAGGCCCAGCCAGCATGCTTGCAGTTGTGTATTATACTTTGATCTGCTGTAAAAGAGCGACCGAAGAGGGTCCGCTGCCCAGAGGCGTACCTTGACTTTGGATTTGAAGTCCCGGAGCTTGCCCAGCACGTCGGCCTCTTGTGCGCCGCGTGCGCGCTTGCGCTGGTGGTGCTCTGCGAGGCTGCGCTGGAAGCTGGTGAGCAGCTGCGCGTCGGGGATCACCTGCTGCCTCTTGCGCTCAGCCGCCGCCCCCTTCCCTTCCGCAGTCAACTTCAGCTTGTCAATCTGCACAGGGCCCTACATGAGTGCATGCGTTGCCCTGGGGGGGAGGCAGGTCGCATGCGCGAGGCGTGCTTGAGCCCGAGAACAGTGGCTGCCTGCGCAACGGCAAAGCCACATGCTCAAGAGCACGCGCTGATGAGTCACCTGTTCGTGGAGTGGCTGGAAGCTGGCATGATTCGCTGCAGTGCAACGCACGGTGCTTCACTGGCTTGAGATGACCGCAGATGAGAATCTCAGAGCAGGCTTGTGACCAAGACGTGAGGCAGCAGCATACATCGGCTTGCAAAAGCTGCAGACAGTGCACTATGAAATGTAGTCACATTGTGCGCCCACCGCACACGCAGCCGCAGCAAGACGTACCTTCTCACGTTGGGGGGCTGATGCCCCCCCTGCGCCTCCCTGCTCTGCGCCTGGCTGGTCACCATCTTCCTTACCAACATCCGCCCCACCACTATTCATGGCAGCACCAGAGGGGGCGCTGCGGCTGCGCATCTTGTCGCGCATCGCACTCGCAAACCTCTCACCGCGCTGCACCTCGTCAGCATCCTCGTCATCATTCTCTTTGCCTTGGACTGCATCTGCTGCGGCCGCTGCCCTACGTTCCGCCTCTTCCTTCTACAGACGTCCACCAGATCATATGCATGCATCTAGGACACACAACTGCAGAGTGCTCGTCAAAGGACACCATACAGGGCGCACAATCAAGCAAGCATGCAAGCACGGAACGCACACCTGTTCAAGTAGCCGCTGCTGCAGCTGTGCAACATGCGAGTCGTGCACGCCCACCTCAGCTTGCTGCAGGCGGCTGTCGTCTCTGAGCGTCTCGTGTGCTGACCGGTACTTCAAGTCACCATGGCCCTCCCCCCCTGCACAGAACAGCAGCTGTTGGTCTAGCGTGGCTATGACCCAGCACACACATCATCATCAACCATTATACACACTTCAATTCTGGGCACAGCCTACATAGCCAGCAAGCCACCACGGCACGATAGGGGACGCCGTACGCCCGCACAGTTGGAGGGTGGGCGGAAGTTCATGCCTGAATCAAACTCCTCCTCGGCTTCGTCTCCAAACGATAGAACGTTTAGTTTCTTGCCTGCAGCAAGCAAGCCTCTGTCAGTATGGAAAGAGCCACATCGCACAGGTACCGAGGCACTGCCGCAAACACCAAAGCACACACGCCTCAAGGCTGCTGCCTCACGCCAACAGGTGCATACAGGCGGGCAGCAGGAGGCATGAGAGGCCCCGCACCTTGCTGCTTGCGCTTCTGAATGTCAGCAAGCTTGTTGGCCTGCTCTGCAGCGGCAGCCTTCTCCAACTTCTCTGCAGGGGTGGTGCGGGGCACGATGTCATCGAAGGGCGGCAGCAGCACGTCACAGGACGTGATGGCAGGCGGGTCCATGGGCCTGTCATTGTCGTCTACTTCGACCTCTTGCATGCGCAGAACTGTGAAGATGGTTTCCCCTGACACACGGCCAAAGATCGTGTACTTTCTTGTGAGCTCGTCTGCTCGTTCAGTGGTGATGAAGAACTGGCTGCCGTTGCTGTTGTCGCTCTCTCCTGTGTTTGCACACGCCACCAGCCCCCTGCACAATGTGTTGCTGTTGAGGGTGCTTCCCGGGCATACACAGCAGGGGTGCCTGTGGGTGCTGTCCGCAGGAAAAGCTGGACACAGCTGATGCTGTTTTGCCAGATACTGGCAGCAGCTACTAATCTAACAACAGAACCCTTCTAGACATCAGAGTGCATGCGAAATGCTGAGGTACTGCGTCTTCTTTGCAAGGTTCCGGCTAAAAGCTTCAGAGCTCAGAGTGCGGGGGTATCACCAGCAAGGCACCATGCCATCGGACAGCCACTACACTCACTCGAAAAAGCACAGCAACACCATTCTAACGCACTGCATAAACGATCTCAAGTGTGAATGTAATGAATTCTACAGCTAACTAATCATGAAAGTATGTCAGGGCAAAGGAGGCGAGACAGGCCTGTGGGTGAACCTCAGTCTTGAGTGGACTTCGTTCTTGAAAGGCCTGCCATAGATAGATTCTCCTCCCCTGCCAGTGCCTGTGGGATCCCCACCTTGAATCATGAACTCTTTGATGACACGATGGAAGATGGTGCCATCGTAGTAGCCCTCCATGCAGAGCTGTGTGAAGTTTCGGACTGCCTACAGCACTGAATGCCTCATGGTTTCTTGTAGTAGATACTAGTATCACGCTTATACAGTCTAAGCCCTCAGGAGCGGTAGGCTGGAACTGGTGTACACTGTTGGATTATCGATGAGCATGTCACCCGTATACACTGTCCACCTGCTGTCTATACCAGCACGCGGATGATGTATATGAAACATTGCACAGTCCATGCAACATTGTGCGGGGTGAATTTGAAGCAGCACTGAAGTTTCACGTTGCACTAGCAGGCTGCGTGCAAGGGTCTCATAGCAGGCCCTGTGCTAACAGTGCCCACAGAACAGGAAACTAAGACACCCTGGTATTATATGAAGCGGCTTAGAGCTGTAATGATCTGGGGGGCACTTGCCTTTGGGGCTTCATTCGGCCACAGCTCAATTTCCACATCGCCATGGGAAGTATGTAGCACCACCTGGCCCTTGGTTGGGGGCTCTAGATTATAAACCTGGCTCATGGGTTCAAATGTTGAACGAAGAAAGGTTGTGCAGCTCGAGAGAGTGTGTGCGAGTCAGTGAGCACAACCGATCACGGAGTATGTAGGGCAGACGACTAAAAACGCAGGCCTGTGAATCAATACGCCTGCAGAAATTTGAACCAAGAAGAAGCTTGTACTTGAGGCGCGGTAGCCATCTGTTTCTTAATTCTATTGTAGCCGATGTTTCAATTTTGAGGAATTCGATTCGGCGCGCACATGAAGCTTCCGGTCAGTGTTCTCGCAAAATTTCCCAGTAAACATTCACTTCACGTTTCACATCGTGTATACTTCTTCTTGAGAGGCGCGTGTGGGAACAGGATACCGGCAGTACAGCCGGCTGCGCGATTTTGACGTTGCAGAGTGCATGGCTAGTTGGTAAGCACAGGCAACAGAATAACACAGTATCTGTGGTGGCGTTTTAGTAGTTGTCTTGCCTTGTCGAAACGCGGGTGAAATGACAGGTTCCGAGAACGAGATGTCGCCGCAGATGCAACAGTTCGTGGAGCAAGAACAGCAGAAGATGTTGATCCATCAGTTCATCAGTCAGATAGCTTCAGAGTGCTTTGATAAGTGCATTGGTACCCCCAACCGAACACTGTCTGGCAGGGAGTCGGAGTGTGTGAAGAATTGTGCTTTGAGGTTCAAGGACACACAAGCTTTCGTGACCCAGTACCTGGTCAGAAGAGGAGAGCAATCTAGTGGTGGCGCAGGGTTCTGATCCGAATAGTTGAAGGCGTCAGGCCTGCCACACCTCAGGTGCATGGTTGGCTACAGGAGATGCACTTGGGCTTGCCCTGCTCTGCCCGCATAGGCACAACAGTGTGCTGCCTAGCAGCCATAGAATTCATGTATGCTGGAGCATGTTTGAATATTATTACAGATGAATACCAATGGCTCGTAGGGCATGTGCCAGGTCTTCAGCGTCGGTCATGTGCACACCACGCATGCCAGCCTCCTTGGCGGCATCTACATTGGACTGCCTGTCGTCTACGAACACCGCTTCGTCAGCCGCTATATTTAGATGGTCTGTAACTATGCTGTACACTTTTGCGTCTGGCTTGCGAAGGCCCTGCAATCATGCACTGGTTGTGAGCCCACTGCAGCATTTCAGGCAAGCTCAGACAGGAGTCAGCATGACAGGCTGGCTGGACTGCTCGCTACTGTTTGCAGACTGGCATTTTTTCTCGGGGAGGCGCCTTGTGTGCTTACCTTCTCTTCTCCTCAAGCTGTGTTGTGTTACACTTGCAGAAGTTCGAATAAGGAGGTGGCAAGAAGGCGACAGCACACATCCTGGATGTGAACGAACAAACACAGCGCGGTATCGATGTAACACAAACATTCTTGAGTCCTGGTGAGCTCACGTAGCAGTGGGCACCATGTCTCAGTGGCTCGAATGGTACGCAGGGGAGGAGGCACACCTTCATAGGGCCTTCACACGAGATGAACGTCCACGGCAAGTACTGTGACAGCTGCAACACATAGTGCACTGAGCCCCTGTCGATGCAACACACAAGCACGCTGACATGCAACCGTTTCTTGCAGCGTAGACAAAAATTGTGTACATATGTCTGTTGGAGAAGCAGGTGTCATATCGGTGTAGTTGAGCGGGGGCAGCATGCCACCGTGCAATAGTATCCAAGCACACAGCTCAAAGCACAGAGACCACAGGATGCCCCGCACATGCACACGCAAGCTCAGACCCACAGTTGCAACAGCAAGGTCACACGGTTCACTCCCCTACACACAGGAATACTTACGAGTTGACAGGGGTCAGTCGTACCTGTAGCTTGTCCTCTATCATCTGATGCCATGAGGGGTAGTTTGAAACCTGCGCGGCTACGGGCAGTGAACGCGACACACGCATGTCATGGATCCCTGATCACAAGAAAGGCACAATGACGGTGACATTGAAGCGCAAGACACATGCGAAAAGGAAAAAGTGCAGCTTGAACGGGTGGGACTGCAGGGTACAGTGTGGTGGTGCGCAGCATGCGGCCAGGGTGCCGCACCACATGCATCTCGTAGCCCTGCTGCTTCAGCAACGCCAGCAGCTCTTGCATGCCTGGCAGGTACTCATACTTCTCCACCTGCACACCCGCTGCAGCGTCAACACGTCGGGCATCCTCCGCTCGGTGAAGTGTTGGCTCTTCATGCATGATTCGCTTTTTCTATCTGGGGTTTTGCCCACTAACTGTCGGGACGTACTAAAGAGAAAATTTTCCACACAGCTGACACCTGTGAGTAGCACGCCTTACACACACAACATGCAGTGTGGTTGGCATGGGCACATATCATGCCGCGAGAATCTTCTCACAAATTCCTGATAGAAACCCTGGATACATCCCGGGCATCTAGCATTGATTTGGACCAGGGGTCTCACCAGCATGCTCCTCAGGGCGGCGCCGTCCACTGCGCTGCCGTCCGCCCAGAACCGAGAGAGCGCCTCGTCTTCGGAGATGTCGCCTCTCTCAAACTCTAGCCATGTGGTTGGGTGCTTGGCTCCTAAAAGTTCTTTAAAGGTCATCCCAAAGTGTGGAGGCATGTGCTCGTAGAAGGGATCTTTGACAATGGTGTCCTGCATCACTGTGTGCACCTGGATTGGGGGGACGGGGGGGGGGCTGCGACATCCCAATGGTTTCTCAAGTTTGGTTCACGATTCAGACCGATGTGTCCCAATGAAATTCGAAATGAAAGAGTTCACATAGCTGTCTGGAGGGAGAGCCTGTCCCTCCCGACAGGAAGCACCTTCCATTCCCATCCCTTCACCATGCCTCTATGGGTGCCTCAGGGGAACAGTGCTGTCCTCGGGGCCCGTTGAGACAGTATGGGGAGAGTGCAACGAGAAGTTACGGGCATAATAAAGGATGTACGGCTGAACTTGACACACAGTTTGGGCCTCGAATTCTGCTGCTGGTGAGCTCGACACATTAGGCTACAAAGCTGCTCTGCTGAAGTAGTAGAAACACAGTGACCATGACATAGTTACTCAAAGGATGAATTCAAACCTGTAGATTAAGCCTTGCCATTCGTTGTATATACTTGTATTGCTTGCGTGCAGTGTGCAGCAGGGGCAGGGCTCGCACCATCACATCAAACAACAGCACTGGCATGCTTGCTTGCTTGCCTGTCGGCATGGCTCCACAGCACCTAGAAGGTCTTCGTATTAATACATGCCCACGCGTACAACACAGCAGCGGCTGGAGCAGGACCTGCTTAGTGGAGAACAGTCCAGCGCTCATGGGCTAGCGAGCTAGAGGGCTAGGGGATTACTGTACAATGGCACGTGCAAGTGTCTATGACTGTGTCCAAAATCAGGACATGGCGTGTGCCCAGCGGTGCGTCAGAGACTGTGTGGCCAGTTAGACTGTAATCGACAGGAAGCAAAGGAACATAAGGAGAAAGCAGGAGCGCAGGGCAAAACATTTCGCCCTGAGGTAGGACAACAACTATTCGTTGTGCTCAGCCATCAAGCTCGTGCATGTAAACACACCATATGCCGCGCATGATTCTTTGTCACGAATTCGGTGGATTGGGTGTTCTCATCTGGCTCCCAGAGCACCAAACATCTCTGCCAAGCCACTCAAACAGCAGTCTTAACATGCCTCTGTTTGGTACTAAGAATGCGTGTTTTTTGTACGTGGCCTGGTTTGCACTCCACATTCGGTCTTAGAGAAGACAGAACATCGTAGATATTTGCTGCCCTCGTCAGACAGCTCTCAAGAACATATAGCGAGCCTTTTTCAATGGACTGGAAGAAAGGGGTTTCGCTGTCCATGTACCAGAATGCGGGGGAGCAGCAGTTCGAAACCAATTGGACGGAGCAAGTTCGTCGCAAGAAGAGTCAGAGCGCGTTTCCAGGCGCTGCAGATGTCATAGGGGTTTCTAGTGACTTCTGGAACCGGTGAGCGTGCCTCTGTGTCAGCACACGACCACAATGTTGTGTGTTTTTGTTCAATGCTGGGTATGCATTCTGCCCCAAACGAAAATACAGCATTCTAACACACAAAACTGAGCCGAGGTACATGAATGATACTGGACTTGTATGATAATGGAGGTGTTCTGTGCGTGTTGGTCATGGCGGGCTTGGCACTGCACTCGTGTCTACAGACATTCATGATACACGGAAGGCAGAACACCGCAAGCTGGGAGCATGATGGTCATGCCTCTAGCAGTAGTGCTAGCATGCATATCAGAATCGAAAAGATGTCTGCGGGTGTAGGTATGAGAGTGACATTGCGCTAGCAAAGGGACTAGGGCTCACATCTCTGCGAATATCAGTGGAATGGCACAGGTGAGCTTCTTGCAACATTCCCGCAGTCGCTCTTTCGCTGTGGTTGTTTCGCAAACCCTGGTTCTGAGCATGTGAGCCAAGAAGTGGGGAGATCCCGCAGGAATCCTGCCACCATTGAGTTGACCTGAAATCTGCTTTTCAGCGTCACTGCCGGCTGTCTGCCCTGTTACAACGGGGGGTATAGAAGCCCTTCTACAGCTAGAATGAGCCCTGTGTTGTACCTCACACACGTGTCTCGTGACTGCTTTTCCATCCCCACTCACCCCACTCATTTTTGGGGTGAAGGGTTCGAATCCATTCCTGGGTATGGCATGGATCCCATTTAAACAGATGTTCTCCCTCTTGTAACGGCAGGCAGGTGGAGGCCATGGCCTGTACACACGTGCCCACTGAGTTTGCAGGATAGAGCCAACACGCGGTAACGTGAACAAAGAAGCCATTGAAAGGTACCATGCAATATTCAAGGCCATACAGCAGGCTGGGCTGGAGCCAGTCGCCACCTTGCACCATTTTGTGCACCCGAAATGGTTTGAAGAACTGGGCGGCTTTCTAGCAGAAGGCAACCTTCCCCTCTTCACAACCTTTTGTGAGACAGCGGTCAAGGAGTTTGGGCAGTATGTGACGCATTGGGTGACCTTCAACGAGCCTGCTGTGATCTGCATCACTGGCTACTGGTTCGGCATCTTCCCCCCAGGTGCTGCTGCTTCCGTGTCAGTCACCCCTCTGCTCTGTGTCTTCCCGTCTCAGCTGTTGGGACACACACCACTGCAAGCTCATACACACACCACTGCAACCCCATCTGTGCGTGTTGCACGCCTCCAGCACGTGGCCAGATGCTGTTTCACAGCAGCACCCGCTGTAGCGCCTCAGACCTGCCGAAAGCTTGCTGCCCCGAAACTCATAATACCAGGACATGTACTGTTTGACAAGGTGTATATCATATCATCACCCGGATACACATTTTCGTTGGTGCTCACTCCTTTATTCATAGAGGTAGAGTTCTATGCCCACAATGCCGCTGCCCCCTCTCTTGTTTGTAATGTGTGCCAGGAGGGGGGAGAAATTTCATGCCTCAGAGCGGCGGTGTGCCTTGGAGGCCTGCAGGCGAGCGTGTTGGTTGCTGCAGAGCAACGTCTCCGATCATCCAAGGCAGGAAGAATTTTCTTGAACCTTCTTAAAGTTCATGGCATGGCTTATGAGGCCATCAAAGCGATCGATCCATCGCTGCAAGTGGGCCTCGTGCACCAGTTCATTGAGATGAGGCCGGAGAGTGCATGGCACCTGCACACCGCGCCCATTGCAGCGCGCATCACGCAGCTGTTCTCAAAGCAGCTGCTGCTAGATTGGTTCACCAGTGGCAAGTTTCGTTGGAAGTTGGACGTCTTTGGGAGTGACATCGAGTATCAGAGCCCAGAAGTGCCGAAACTGGATTTTTTAGGAATGAACTATTACTCACGGCTGGTTCTAAGCGGGCAGTTCAGGTTGATTGGGATGCCGGGAGAGATGCTGTCGGACACAAGGTGCGGCAGCGCTCCGGCCTTGCCCTCTCCCTGTGCATCGCTTTGTGGGGGAATGGGCGCGGGGGCATGGGTCGGAGCTCCAACTGTGTGGAGGCATTCATTGCAGCCAGTCAGTGTAGGCATGCGTAGAATAACCCTCTGCAGCGGCCACTGTGCAGCTTCTTGTTGTGGTGGCTGTAGCAGCAGTATGCCCTGTCACATTCTAGAGAATATTTCTAGCACTTTGTTAGGGCATCATCAACAGCTAGCATGTTCAGGATGCCTGTTGATGATGCAGCCCAGCAGGCGTGCGTGTCCGTGCACACTGAAGTGAGCAGCGGGTAGCCAGTGACAGTGTGTGTGTGCGTGTGTGCAGGTTCCCCATGTATGCAGAGGGCTTGACGCAGCATCTGCTGGATGCCAAGGTCCTTGGGGTGCCCATATACGTGACAGAGTTTGGGGCAGCGGACAGAGAGGACCGCCTGAGGCCGCACCTCATCCGCGACTACTACACTGCTGTGCGCCGCCTCGCCCTCGCATGTGCACACGCATGCTCGGACACTCTGCAGCCAGCATGCTGTGTGTCTGCAGACAACCATCTCCACGTCGGTGCCTGTGACAACGCCTCTGTTGGTTGTGCGTGTTGCCCAGCGCCCTCCATAAACGTGTCACCTTCCCCGATAGACCCTTATCATGGCACCGGGCCGCTTCCCGACTGGGCAGCCATCCTTGTCAGTATAGTATAGTATGGCCATCTATTGACCGTTGTTATAGATTGTAGATGTCCATTCTTTAACTATTTGGGTTGATGCCTATTCACTACCTTTCCGGTTTGGAAGATGTCCATCCTTGCTGGTGCTTTGTATGCCCACCTTCAGTCGAGAGTGTGGAGCCCTGCCTCGCTGCTCTGCCGCACAGCAACCTCCCGCCTGAGCTGCCCCATCCCGCCATGCATGTGCAGGCTCTGAAGGCCCTGAAGCAAGGTGTTGATGTACGCGGAATGTTTGTGTGGACCCTGATCGACAACTTTGAGTGGCATGAGGTGTACGCGCAGCAGTTTGGGCTGTACGCCTGCAACATCGGCACTGCAGCGCTGGAGCGCGTGCCCAGGCAGAAGAGCGTGAGCATGGTGTGCAGTATCAACAAGCTGCTTCCAGACACATCTGCGGAGGTTCTTGAGCATGTTGATAGGCTGATCGCTGAGATTGAACAGCTGGAGGTGGCACAGGAAGCCTCCGCAGGCTGCTGACTGTATGCACTTATGAGGTAGCTAGGCTGGTGATGCATGCATGCTTCTTTTCGATTATGTGACCTGAGTTTTACAGGTAAGATCTAAGTCCATGGTTCAAGAATGCAGTACATTGTGTGGGGTTACGCAGCAACGGGCCGATGGCATGATCCACGTGCAGGAGCCCCTCCTGTCTTGTACTCGTGACTCTGTGGTGAGCCATTGGACATGCTGTTGATCATCAGTTTTCTTTGTTGATGGTTACAGGCATATGCATGTAAGCGTATGTGCAACGCATGCATGCTGCAGTGGGACAACTGCGAACTCACTTGCTGTTATTATATACAACCTCATATTATTATATACAACACTATTTCCTGCTCCGCGTTTTTCGCCTCCGCTTCGAATCACGTTGTGAATTCAGCGAATTCACAGTTCGGCACTTGCGTGAAGAGTTACGCAGATCTGCAGCCGCTGTATAGCCGTCACCGCGTGGCACTAGAAAGTTTGAGCTAGACACATCCAGAACAAGTGATGGTAGTTTAGCTTCCTACAACGTTCAGTCGATATTTTAAATCTATTGCCAATGGGATCCCATTGACCATACCAGAGGGGAGCAAGCCTGGAATGAGTGTACGCACACATTTGTGGCTGTGAGGATTTGGTGGTTTCATGCATGTTGCACCTTCGCCATGTATCTCAAGGAGATATGTGGTTCTGAAACGACAGCGTCCGAGTTACACACACCGGTTGCTCACTAGAATTCACCTACTGCACATAATCTGCAGGAGCGCTTGCAACAGCAAGCTGCACAAGTGCGTTTATTCGATTGACCCAGCACTCCACTTTCCGGTTCTGTGTAATCCTCCTCTAAACAGGCTCACGTCACAGCGTGATACACATATCGTTAACCTTCGTTTGTGACTGTGAGATGAAAGCTGTGCGTGGAGTGAGCGCGGGCAGCGCGCTGCCAACAACTCTTCCGACCACCAACGCTCCCACAGGAGCAACCGAGGGAGTCGCACACTCGCGAAGGGGCCTTCTCGGTGTCGCAGGAACCTGTGCTCTGGGTTTATCCGTACCGGACGAGGCATACGCGGTGCAGGGCCTCACTGCTGGCCGTATTCCAGGGCTCTCGCCAGATCCGGAATTGCCGAATGTGCAGGTCTATGTGCGACCAGATGGCAAGTCGGGTGGACATGGCGTTGGCTGGTCAGAAATTCCTCAGTATCAGTTCCGAGTGCCAGAAACCTGGGCCGAGGTGCCCGTCTCAATCGCAGATTTGGGAGGTATGTGGTCGCTTGCAATTGATCGTTTATGAAGATGAACCGGCAGTCTAGACAGTTGATTAGAAGAGTCGAGATTCCCTTGCTACTTTATACGTTTGTCTTGTGTTTTTCAGAACCTGTTGTGCTGCATCATGTTCTCAGGCTCGTCATCCCACAGCTCTCCATGTTGCAGCATGAAGCTGTATGCAGGCACTGAGATAGACTTACGTTTCAAGAGCCGAGAAGAGGGGGACCTTTCAGTGGTGGTGGCACCAGTGCTGCGCTTCAGAGATGTGGGGTACAACGCAAACGTTTCCATGGAGTTTCTGGGTGAGCCAGACAAGATCATCGCAGGCTTCGCTCCAGAACTCTTTGGAGCTCCGCTGCTCGAAGATGATGTACTCTGGACGGAGGTCTACAGGCAGGGGGACATGACGTACTATCAATGGGGCCTGAAACCTCATCGTTTCGTCGTGGCAACCGCAACAGGCAACCGAGTGTTCTTGCTGGCCACCCAGGCAAACACACGGCAGTGGAGGAAAGGCTCTGACAGCCACAAGCTCATCACTGACTCTTTCTATGTACCCCCAGCCAAGAACTACAGCGCAGGCTTCTGAGTAGAGCACATCACGCTGCACCAGCGGCTGCAGTGCTCGTGTACCTCGAGCAGCTTGCCTGGTGACCAATTTTACGCACCCCTTCTGCGCAGCGTTGCAGGTCGTGATGTCGATTTTGTAGTGACATTGTACTTCACGTAACTGGCACACCCCTCCGATTCGCAAGCTGTGTGCGGCAGCACTGGGGTTGCACAAGCAGCCAGCTCCTTGAGTGGTTGAGTTATTCTGCGCACAGCTCATGTTCTGCTGCAACTGGGCTTACTACTGGCGGGCTGCTGTAGGGGTTGATTTGGGGGGGGTGGGGTGGCGGTGGGCTGCGTGAAATCTCTTGAAGGAGTTTGTCTGTGTCCGCACGAACTGCAGTGCTGTGGAAGTCCACAGCTTCAGCTGGCTGAGAATAGCGCAATAATAGTTTCTCGTTAATTTGATTTGTGAAGAGGCTGCACGAGCTTGCAGGCTAATGTGTGTTCAGGGGGGCGAACCTGCCAGGTGACACGTAGACATGTGGTGGTTCGGAGAGTGAGGAGGCGAGAAATGACTGCGCAGCTGTGGAGGATTGATAGCACGCCGCGACGATGCAGCATGCTAGCACATCAGGGAGTTTCTGGTTAACATGATGGATGGTCGGGCATGCGAGACTGCTTTGATGCCGGGTTTTTTGTCGACAATGGCGCAGTTCAAGGGCGCAGGAGGCTGTGTTTGTGTGTGTGACCGGCTTTGCTGATGGTCAGCCCTATGGAGACCATCAGCAGCACCTGTGGCATCGGCTGGAATGTGCCGGCCATGTAGGTGAGCCATCAGTTTCGCAGAGAATGCTTCGCTCTCTGAGAGTATCTAGGCGCAATGCAACGTGAGTGGCGTATGTTTGTCCAATCAGAGATACATACGGGGGTGGGTGCGCACACACTCTGTAACCTTCACACATGATCTGCTGGAACCGTGTTGTTGCAAGAGGGTGACTCAGAGATGAATGTGCCGATGCTTCACAGAAACCCTGCTGCACCCACCCCCGCTCCGTGAAACTTACATCGACCCCATTGCCGCTCTACTTGCTGCGGCAGGAGGGTACGGATATTGTAAGGTTCAGCTATCGTGAGGTAGAATGTTCCAGAATGTTCTAGGGTTATCTGGTGCCCATGCATGCGTGCATGGCCACCACCTGAGTTTATCAAAGAGCGTTCAGAGAAAGAGTGTGTTGAAAGAGTGTGTTGAGATGAATACTTAAGGGACTACTGAATCAGTCTCTTGGAAGGTTTGAACTGGAAGTTAGGTCTGCATTGGACAATTGTTGTAACCAACAGCACCTGTCTTGTGTTGCACCCTCTTGAGGTGCACTCTGTTTCGCTTACACCGACCTCTTACGTGTGGGCGATCCTACAGATATATAGAGTATGGCGGTTGTACCTCGCAGCATGCTGCCTTGCTCTTGCAGCGACGTCTCACAAATTAGTGCTGTTTGTTACACACCAAGAGACACAAGCAGCTCTTGTTAGCTAAACACCACCCCGGAAACCCCCCGACAGGACATCACTCCACAGTCACGTTGATGGTCCTCAAGTATTCTGGGCCGTAGCTCTCATGGACAGCATTTGCAAACTGCAGCGCCAGCTTGTGGGTGCCAGCAGGCAGCTCAACGTTGGCTGTTTGCTGGCCCTTGCCGTAGTGCAGGTGGGTTGCATCGAAAGGAATCGGTTTCCCGAAAGGGTACTCCTCATCAGCGTCGATCAACAAGTGGAAGTGCCCGGTGCCTGCACACAAGCAGACGTGCTGAAAAGATTGCAAACGAGTTTATGCCTGAAATGTATGCGGCTTGATTCATTGATGCATGCAGTCAGTGGTGGGAACTGTGAAGGTATGCTGGGCAACAGAGTGTGGGAGACAAGCATGTAGCCAGCGGGAGGCAGCCTTGCATGCAGCTCCGGTCGAAAACCCAAAGCAGACGTAACTTGGTAGTACTCCGAGAGTGTCTGGCGTGCTTATTATAAGACACAGCTACTGGATGGGTAGCAGGTCACAGAAAAAACGATTGTTGGGTCAGCGATAAAAAAGCACTCCCCCACAGGCATGCACTGGAGAACTGCCAAAGACGAAGCATGTCAAGAAATCATACTTGAATAAGATATGTTGGTACCGAATAAGGTGGGAGACTGGTCAATTGGGCGTTGCCCTGAATTGATGCCATAAATCATTGAGGCACAACAGGGTTGCGCCAGTGCTGGTCACTGCCCGGAATATTATGTACACACTTCCACTTGCGCGCATAAGCAGAAATGGACGATCTCATATGCTCCTGCAACTGTCAGGGTAACGCTGTGTGCGAAGTCTCATACCTTCTATGATGCCCTGGGCGGCAGGCAGCACTTCCATGCCCTCCACAGCAAAGGAGACGGCCACCGGGCTGGACACTGTGAATCCATCTGAGACGTTTGAGAAGTCAACCGAGCCTGCAAGTGCAGGTGCTGCGAGGCTACCTGTAAACCAGTTGATTGAGCCTGAATTTCTCGGGTCAAGTATCCTACAATTTGAGCCATTGCAAGAAAGCATTTGTTCGTCATTAAGAACAACATAATGTGGCAAAATGCTATGAAACTATACTCAGATTTCAGTCACCTTTCTTCTGTGCGCTGAACATGTTACGGTGCGGTTGATTGGGAAAGGCAGCAGTCTGATTCCCGTCGGACAGCATGCAGCTGCCTACAACTATACCTGCTACAATGAGGCCCCGTTAGCTCGGTAAGCACTCGTAAATATCTTGCAGCAGGTATGCAAGGGCATCTACTTGAAACTGATGCAGCACAGTGCATCAGTCGATGTGGAAATGCACGCACCTGTGACAATGACGGCAGCCGCGCAACCCGATAGAAGCTGTTGTCCCCCCTGCCTAAGGTGTGTTTTTAGAGGAAGAGCTGCGCACTGCAAGCGGCCTTGTGAACAAGCTGGAACTGAAGTCTTCATTGGCAGCGATCTCCACACGGAAACAGGGCAAACAAACGACAGCGAGCAAGGAAAGAAACCAACAGCAGGTACTGTCCGACTATCCAGTCTTGTATGTAGAGACTAGAAGTGCGTGCTGGTGCCTTCACCTGTAAGTGCTGCCGATTCACGACCATGTTCGATTGAGGTGACTCAGATGTCAGCCACAAGACCATCCACCATCAGCACGAAAGCATATGGGGCATGATGATGAAGTAGTGTTTTTCTCACTACACATAGCCACTCAGGCCTAGCCTGGATTGCTGGCCTGCACCCTGCTGTGTGGGTGACAAGAAGGACAGGATGGCACAGCACATGAGTGACTGGCGACAGGAGGGGCCAGCCTTGCCATCACTCTTCAGCAGAAGATCAGCTGGTTACAATCTAGTCGACGGTGCTTAGAATTGCGGTCGATTTCCACATGACAATTCACTTGTTTGAAACTTCAATGGTGTAATTAAGCCAAGAAGATACACCAAAGACACCCCTGAGACACGCTTCCACACCCACGGCAAACGCAAACAACCGCAGCTAGCCTGTCACGTACTGGCCAAAGATAATATCATCCTGCACTTCACCAGTGAGCCCCGCGAAGCCCACAGGGATGCTCTCACGCCCCACACACTCATCAACACAGGCCTGCAGATCTGCGCTCTTGGGCACAGTTTTCAACCGCGAGCGCATTTTGCTACTCAGGAACGGCTTCATCATGCCCAGTAGCACTGCCATCCACAGACTGTGATGGAAAATATACAGGGAGGTCATCTTCACAGGCATCACCCCTGCACACGCGTCAGTGGTCTAGCAGGCACAGTCTCCCCTTCCCTAAGACTGCTGCTACACATGGAGCAAAACTCAGTGCTGCTGCTGCACAGCACAAGTGCCTGCTGCAGCGCTTGGACCAGAGCTGGCCCAAAGCTGGAAACGCAGTGGGGCATGAACACACTCGCTGCGAGTGACCCGCACCTATTGTCAAGCGATCCAGCTTCGTGCCGAGATCCATGGGCACCAGGGTGAAGGTCTCGATCATCCCACGGCCCCCCATGGACTGCATGAGCACCATCCCGTTGCTCTGAGCCTGCTTGTCAAGCATGATCACATGCGCCAGCCACACCATGAACCTCAGAGACTCCCTCACAGTGACAGAGCCCTTCACCGCCGCGATATCAAAGTCGACCATGCTGATCCACCACACCAGCCTGCCCTCCTTGTCATGTGTGAGCTTCATGTTCCATGCCTTGACAGCACTGAGAAAGGACTCTACCACTAAAGGCTCCTCGAGATCGCTGCGATGCTCCTCCATCCAGCTCGCGTACGACTCGAGGCGGCGGAACGCCTTGCTCACGTTGAACTCCTCCTGGCCCTCCTTCCTGCCCCACAGCACAAACGCGCGCAGCACGTCATCTAGTGTCGCGTTGAGAGGCTCCAGGGGTGTGAGAGAGAACGACCACTTCACGTGGGCCTCCTTCACGTCCCCAAGCATGTGCTTGATGGCGGCGATGGCCTCCTGCTCGCTCGCGCACAGCACGTCGGCTTTCAAGCGCCCGCCACCCTCCGCCATGCCAAACGTTTCTTTGGTCATGGCCCACACGGATTTCTTACCGCCGTCTACCTTTGTTTTGTGAAGCAGGTCGAGGATTGCGGCCTCCGGCACGCCCGCCCCTGCGTCACCCTCTGCCATTGGCAACGAGGCGCTGGCTCCCTGAGAGGGCGGCTGCTGCTCTGCACACAGCGCGACAATGGCATGTGCGACGTTGAAATGTGCGATGTTGCATTGAAATGTTGATCTACAGCAGATTTCTGTCTGCATGTACTGCAGTCCTGACGCAACATCCGTGTGCGTGTTACAGGATTACTGAAGGAAGATGTGAGTTTTTTGCAAGGGGGTTCTGGGGAGAGGCGCCCCACCATGCGCGCCAATCATGCGGCAGGAATCTGCATGTCTCGCTCGGTTGATTGATTGCAGAGCACAACATGACAGAGCTCGGTTCACTCATAATCGCAGAACAGTGCAAGGCAAGCCAAGTGTCTGTGTGTGAATCGTGTGTCTCAAGCTACCCACCCAGTATTAAAACTGCTCGCAACAGGCCCAGAGTGCACCCACCCACACCCTGGGGTAGTGGGTCCCTGTGGCCAGATACTGGAAGTCAGAGATGGGTGTAGCACTCTGTCACCCTCTGCTGCCTTTGGAAAGATCAAGCCCCTGCACAAGCCCCCAACGACTCACTCCAGGCGGACACAACCTTGAGGCAAAGCCTGCTCCAGGGTGCACTGACAGGGGACCCCTGAGAGGTCTGGCATGGCCTGCCCCCTGATCTCAGTTCAGATGCATGCATTCAACGTTAGCAGTTGTTGGATTGATTGTATAGACGTGGCAGAAGCTTGCGTGAGGGGTGCAGGCATGGCAGGCCTCAGCCATGCCATGTGTGTGTCTCTGCAGCATCGTGTGGGGTTCGTTGAGCGCATCTGGCTGTTAGGTGAAGGGATTGTGGGCGGTACAGACCCTTTTTAAGCCTTCTTCTTCCTATTGTTTTTTACCTTTCCGTTGGTTGGCGCCACCAGCATCTGAACATGCGCACTCAACCCACACAGCTTCAACTCGACCACCACAACCTTAGACCTAAGACAACGACATGTATACTCATGAGCATGCCTGTGCTGCTGCAGATGGCCGCACACGGAGAAAAGCCCAGGACTACGTTTGAAAGGCTGTACTATTGTAGCAAATGTCGAGAGGAGCGTACCTGCCATGAAGATTACTTAATGAACGATATCAGGTCGTCTTCAGATCTCTGTTGTGGCTAATAGTGTTTGTAATAGCAGTCCAAACTGTATTGCCGAAGGTTGTTCCTGCATGCGCAGTTTGAGACCTCAAACGGTGTCCAAAAGTTCCTCAGTGTACGAGAAATATGCATCTCGTGCACTGCATGTACGATGTGCATTCCTTTTCCCTTCTGAGGTGCTCAAGGAACGATGGATTCGTTCTGTTGATCATGCATGCTGTTGATAGTGGGGCGCCCCCCGGGGCGCCCCAGGGGAAAACGTTCACTGTCTACACATACAATTCCAAAGTATTTTGTGGAGAAGCGTACGTAAATACAGGGGATCGCCGCGCAGTACTTCTCCCGTGCGATTCACCAGAAGATGGAACGTCGCACGCTGTATACAGATGGTTAAGAGGTGACGACTTGTGGAAGCACATACAATCCCTGTACATATGACAAAACTTATTGGAGCACATATGCTCTGATCTGGAATTGCATGCTGTTTTCTGTCGCAAGTGCGTCGATCCGTCACTGATAAGTCATGAGTTGTTATTTCGCGAAAGACGACTGACACTCCCGCCTGTCCTAGCACTTCGGAAAATGTATATACATGTGATATCCTAAGTGACTACATTTAAAATGTAGTCAATGCATCGGATATCCTTCGCATTCTAACCCGTGCATCGGTCAGAAAGGAAGTTGGGGAGAATATTTGGGCGCCCAATTGCAAAACTCTTACAACTGTCCACGACTCATCTCCAGCGATTTGCACCGCGCACATGCCCGCAATCATCTACTATTAACCCACAGACCACCATTTTCACTTTGAATCACCTTCTTCGCTTAGCCTGGGTAACTGGCCCTTATCTCGAGATGCATCACGCCATGAAGAAGTTTGACGTCGTAATCTTTGGGAGTACCGGCTTCACCGGCAAACTAGTGTGCAAACACATTGCGCAAAACTACCATGGCACGGTGCGTAACATCTACCTGTACGGTAGCCTGCTTGTGCATGCCTGCGTGTGACCTTGCACCCATTGCCCCATCCCAATTTGGCATACTGGCATTCGAGTTGCATCCTTCATGCACGCCCGTCTTCATAGTTCATTCCTGAAACAACCGTTCAGATACTGTACAGTGGAGTATATAGTGAGTAGCTCTTGATCTAGACAGCTCAGTTCGCAAGGTCCTCGTTGGTGGATATCCACCATGAATCAACTCTCGTAGTTGCTGGACAAGGACAGAGGCTCACTATCACTGCAGCTCACCGTGTACATGCAATTACGTTACATAGAATGCCTCCATTTATTCGGTAGAATGCCTGCATTTCACGCTTTGTACTTCGTAAACACTGTATCCAGAATGACCAGAAGCAGTGGTTCAGGGACAGTTCACGTGGGCCATGGCAGGCCGCAGCAAAGCAAAGATGGAGCAGGTTCGATCTGAGCTTGTCCCGGACAGCGCAAAGCTAGCAGATGTTGAGCTCCTGGAGGCAGATGTCACGAACCAGGCATCGCTTGATGCCCTTGCAGCCTCAGCATCCGTGATTATCACCACCGTGGGCCCATATGCCAGATACGGACGACCTCTTGTACAGGTACCGTTCAATTCTGTACGGCCCATTGTTGATGCAGAATTCCTCAAGCTGTCTAGTTTATGCTGACCACAAATCAGGATGACCAACAGGCATGTTCACACTGGGAACCAGGCTCCTGCCCAGCTTGTTAAACACCACGTACAAAACATCAACTGCATCACTATGTTGCAGGCTTGTGTGAGCAATGCAGCACACTACTGCGACCTCACAGGGGAGGTGCAGTACATCAGGAGGACGATGGATGAGTTTGACGCCACAGCCAAGGCCAACGGGGTCAGGATTGTGCACTCATGCGGCTTCGACAGCGTGCCCTCCGATGTGGTCACGCTCATGGCCGCACACCATATGGCCACGGTCCACGGCAAGCAGCTTGGGGAAAGCACCGCCATAGTCGCAAGTGTGCCCCTTGGCCTTCTGGCAGCCGCCTAACCAGAGTTCCTTTTAGTGCCGATTTGTTATCGGCCTGGGCAGAAATAATTAGTTGTTTTGAGCAGACATCACCCCGGAAAATCATCGGAAAATAATGAATTGTTCTATGTACCATCCCCTAAAAGGAATACTGCGCCAAACTAACTACTTTTCCCCAATTCCTTAAAAGCAACCCTGTGCCTAACCCATCCCTTGCAGCAGGCCACGCATCTTATTCCCGGAGGCTCTCTGTCTTCTGAGCTTTTTTGCAGCGCAAACTTGTAGCCTCTGCGTGGACCAAGTGATGATGTACAGCATGCACCACACAGACAGGAGGCAGTGTCTGAGAGTAACAGCTCGCTTGCAGAGCTTACATTCACTGGCTCACTGTTTGGGTTCCTGCCCGCAAACTGCCTTTCCGGCTTGCAAGGTCACAGGTTTAAAACACGTTCCGGGAATCACCAAACCATGCGGTTTGAATGCAGTGAAAGGTGGCGCCAGCGGAGGCACGATAGAGTCCGTGATGGAGTTCTTCAAGGAGATAGAGACAGACGCAACCATCAGCAAGCTCATCGGGCACCCGTACTGCCTCACGCCTGTATTCAACGACGCAGAGGCCCTGAAGGAGCTTGCAGACAAGCCCTCCCCGATGAGGCCGATGTGGTCGCGCGCGATGCAGGCCTGGACGGGGCCCTTCCTCATGGCCGGCCACAACGAGCTGATCGTCCGCATGTCCAATTCGCTGCTGGGTTGGAAGTACGGTGCGTGTGTTTCGGCTTGCAAGGGGCTTGCGCGTGTGACGGGGGCCCGCCCAACGCCAATGCCACGTTTGCAGACTCAGCTGTGAGGCGGTTGTGGTGGCGCCCCCCTTCCGACTCCCCTGCCTCCCCCTCATGATGCATGTGCATCTGCCACGTGGCGCTTGGGCGAAGGTCATAGCGGGGGCGCTGGATGGCATGCCCTTGTGCGTTGAGGTCGGCGGCGGTGTGCAGGCAAGCAAATGAAGTACGCCGAGCGGCACGGCAAAGGCCTGCTGACCTCCATCATGAAGACACTGGAGCTGTCCATGCTGGGCATCGTCGTGTTTTGCGCACACAAGATCAGCTGGCTGCGCAAGAAGCTTCCGATGCCCGGAGAAGGACCCAGCGAGGAGGTGATGCATGGAGGCCGCTTCAAGATCAAGTGCTTCGCGGTGGCCCAGACACCACCTCCAGACGCTGGAGGCGCCAGCAGCAGCTGCGGGCCGACCGTCTTCACATCAATGGCGGTGTGCGTCAGCCCGCCTCTGCTTAAGTTGCTGTGAGCTCAGGTACCCTGTGGGCGGGTGAGGGCTGCACATGGTGGTGGGCACCGCAGCAGCGCTTCATCACAACAGCAGGGCCAGAGCGCGTGACATGAGCTTTCAGCGCACGCAGATACATAGCGCTACCGGGCTGTGTGCTACATGGGGTGGCTACTCATGCAAGCTCAGCGGGCATGTAGGAGCCGCGCAGAGCCTTCTTGCTGCAGCCGTACTCAAAGCAGGCCGCTTCTGCAACCATCCAACGTGTGCATGCAACGATGCTCGCTTTCATGGACGCGGTATGCATGCAGGACAACCACCGGGACCCGGGCTACTGGTCCACAGCCAGAATGATGCTGGAGTGTGGGCTCTGCATGATTCCTCAGAACGAGAAGCTTCTGGCAGAGGACCCCTACGCAAGCACCTGCCCTGCTGGTGCGCCGCCGCTGCTCCTGTCCCCGTACAATTTGTTTCTTTATTAAAAGAAAAGTTTTTTTTTTACACCTCCCGGTTTGTGGGACTGCACTTCTCCTCTCTTGGCGGCACATTGCTTGGCCATAAAGTCCATCTGGCAGTGCGCTGCTCTTATGGAGGTGTCGTGCTCGCCCAACAGCATGCATCTGCACTTGTGCCTCCGCCGCAGCCCTCCGCTCCGCCTTCAGCAGTCTTCGCGCAGAGGGCTGCCCTCCACCCACAGCGCCTCTGTTGATGCACTCGGTGCCTCGATTAGCTCACATATTATTGTTTCTTACACAGCAGTGCCCTTGATTCTGTGCACCTGTGCTGCCCTTTGCTGATGGCGCGCCTGTAGCGGCGCAGGTGCCGCTCTGTTGTGTGCATTCGTGACATGCGTTGCTGGTGGCGCCCTGGCCCCTCTGCATGGATGCTGGGCTGATGATAGGGTGCGCTTGTGTGGTAGGGCGCAAGCAGCGTGGCCACCCACACGGGATGCAGCAGTACGTGTTGCCTTGCACTGATGGTGGGCGGGCTGCCGTGCAGGGGTGCTGTCTCCGAGCGCTGCGTTCGGGTTGGTGCTGCACGAGCGCCTCAGAAATGCAGGCTACGAGCTGCACGTTGGAGATGCTGACAAGAAAGACCAATGATGCGTCCATGCACGTGATCCCATGCCTGCGTAGCTGGTGTGGCAGTGCATGAGTTGGTGCTGTGTATGACTACCTGTGGCCACCGTAGGGCGCTGTGGTGGAGCAGCATAATCTAGGGGACAAGCTGGGGAATGATGAGCAGGACGATGCTGTGACTGTGTGCACATGCTGGAACCATGCCGAAGCTGTCTGCTGCGCCGCGACGTTGCAGAGCTTCAAGTGCATGTGGTGTTTTAATAGATTATATTTCTTGTTGTGGCTAATCCTTCTGGGTTTGTGCTGCGTGGCTTGTGTAGCTCCGAGCTTTTCAACCATAGAATTCTGACTGATGAGCATGAGCGTAGGCCTGTGCACTCCTTGTGCGCCTTTGCTGCGCCGGTATCAATGTACGAAGTGTTAGACACGTTCATGTGAGAGCGAATGCTCACAGAAACTGCTTCATCACTGTCATATGTTCCGTACAGTACTCTCTGACATGGTTCATACAGCACGATAGCATCTCTTTCATCCGTCACTCTCCTTCACCCGCTACAAACATGGGCTCAAACTGCTCTTCATAGATTCCATGTCACGCTGTTTGTCCGCCACAAGTTCAAACCGTCACTTGTGGATGGGTTCACATCAACGAGATGTGACTGTCACTTGCAGCTGCCACACGTCGCAGCCACTGCGGCAGCCATTTGCACTGCTCCAGTCCATGCTCTGCGGCCCTCCTGCAGCCTGGCAGCTCTGTGGGCTACACCAAGTGACCTGAAGCGTTCAGAGACCTGAGGCACCTCGCTTCCACATCACTCCACGCTGCCTGCCTGCCTGGCCCACTGCAACAACTGGGAAACAACACGAGCCAAAACATGTAACAGCGAGCTAAAAATCAATCATTTAAGGCTTGTCCCAGGCGCGGCAGGCTGCGGCGGCTGCGCATGACTCCTCCGCCGCCCACATCTGACGCAAGGCACCGCAGCGCCACGTACGGGCTGCACAGCCCCGCCGCACGCATGACCGCCGCCGGTGCTTCCAGCATCCCCACCACCAGCGCTGTGACCGTCTGCATCGACTCCAGGCTCACAGGAGTGTGCACGTACGCCACCCCGCCCGCCCCAGCGCTCCCCGCACAGCTGCCGCCGCCGTGGTCGCTCGCGGACGCCACTGCATGGATGAGGCCTAGGCCACAGCATCTTGGGGGGTTGCTCACTATGTGCTCCTGCAGCATGTGCGGCCCTTGGGGTTGGGGTGTGAGGTTGGGGGGTGGCACCACAGGTTTGCAGCATATTGCAGGACACGGTCTCAAACTTGTTTGTGGCTGTCAGAGGCCTCGCGCAACACATCTGACAGCCTGCGACAACGGCGTGGCAGGGTAGGCTTGCGGCTGCGAGCGTTATTGAGCAGATAAAATGTACTGTTTCAAGCAGCTCGTTGCAGATGGGAGAGGGGGGCGCGCCTGCAGGCTGTGTGCCTCTGTGGCGCCCTGCGGCAGTTCCCCCTCAGCCACAAGCGCCACCAGCGCGCCATTCAGCACTGCTGTGGTGTTGGGGGGGCTCCAGCCTTCGAACATCGGCACCACCTGCATCCTGACTGTACATTAGGAACCGCGAAACCCTTTCGGACAGCCCTTGCACCATGCATTCGGGGAGGGGGGGGGGGAGGCCCTGGCCCATAGATACATTCTTGTTCAACCTCAACTCTACCTGTCTGAAATTGGCGGAACCTTCAGAGGTGGCCACCCCACAGCGTTCCATGGCACCTGCAGGCCGGCCACCTGCGCGGCGGGCAGCCTCCTGAAGCTGTGCTTGCATGCTGTGCATGACTGCAACATGCCGAGGCCTGAAGCTGCTGTGCACAGAACATGCATGTAACAATCAGAGTGACTGAATTTTGGCAGAGTTTTGGCCACGCAGAATGTTCATACAGTAACATCTCGTTAATCCGCCATTCGATTATCCGTCACTCGCCTTTATCCGTCAGAAATGCTTGGGTACAAACTGTTCTCCATACAAATCTGGCGCTTTTATCCGACACCCTGTTATCTCGTCGCTCGCTATTCCGTCAGGCTCGACACACATGTCCACACAAATACCGAAAGGACGTGGTGTGCTTGTTGACTTTGCAGCGAGTTGCACACCACAGGGACATGCTGCCAACACAGGAAGAGCTAGTGCAGGAAGAACAATTCATGAGCTTGTATGGTGAAAATGAGACAGTACATGAGGAACTGTCTGACGATGAGTTGATTCAGCTTGTCAGAGTGCAGAACACAGACCGTGAACTCAGCGTTCATGAAGCCATTATTCATGCACGTGCTCTAGCGTCGTTTCTTGCATCGAAGCCTCAGGCGCTTTCTCCAGATCGGCTGTGTGTCATGACTGAAAATCGAAGACAGGTGGAGGCGGTAACTTTTGGGTCAATGAAGCAGACATCCATCCTTGCACTCATTAACAAGAAGGGCAATTGCAGAGCACTGTTGTGATTGTACGTGTTTCAAGCAGCACACATTTGTCCCAGGCAGTTTATCTGGGGGTTTTTGTAAGTGTTGTGGATTCAATACATTTTTGGCCATTATCGATTATCCGTTATCGTGCTATAGTAAATCAGAATGTCGGATTAAAGTGCCATTCGTTTATCCGTCACTCGCTTTAGTCCGTCACCTATCGATGGGTGCACAGGTGCTCGGATTAACGAGATGTTACTGTACACGCACCTGCACATTGCCGAGAGGCAGCACCACAGGAGGGCACGCGCACAGCTGCGTGGCGGTGTCTACCAAGCGGCCCGAGAACGCAGTGGCTAGGAGGGTGTCCCAGCTATGCTCGCGCGGCTGCCGTACCTGCATGCATGGAAAATTCCATTCATCAGATCGAAGCTGTCGCAACATTGAGTGTGGCTACGGGGATGAAGGTGTAGTCCGCATGCAGCTGAATACTGAGCGTCTGGCGGATGTGACAGGTGGGGGGGGGGGGGAGTGGGGCATGCGCAGCTCTCTACGAGCAAAGACTCTAGGGCGTGCCTGTAGCGTTGCCAGCATCCATGCATGCAGTCGGCTGTTGCGATCATCGGCGGCCGAGTGGGCCTGTGGCTTCTGCAGGTGTGCCCCTGTGGCCACGGCGCCTGTGGTATCCGCAGCGCTGATGCATGGGAGGCCTATGCAGCGGATGCTGTGCTGCTCGGCAACTGCATGCATGCATGGCAGCTGATGCAAGATGAGCAGGCACACGGATGGGCAGTTGCCATGCAACCGCTCGATCACCCACAGCAGGTGTGACAAGCACGCACCCTTGCAGCAGCAGGTGGCACTGCAGCGCCCCACACTGCAGGGTGGTGCTGTTCCCCCAGCACCAATGGGCCGAAGTGTGCGGCATGGCTGTTGTGTGCGTGCCCCGCTAACTCATATTTCATGCATGCACACAATGTTTCTGCAGCGTCCAAAAAGAAGGAGGAGCAGCGCGGCATGCCAGAGGCGTCTGTCACACCCCCACACTGCCACGGCATGCTGCACCCTTCACAAAAATGGCATGGTAAGGTAAGGAGCAGGCACGGCACCTGCCTGCATCCAAGGCGCACTGGTAGCCACATCCTTCCGGGGGTTGCCGGAGCACAGGGACAGGATATGCGTCGGGCACACGGCATGCATGATGTCCCGCAGCAGCGACATGCCGAAGCCCTTCACCCAGCCCATCGTGTTGACCACCAGCGGCGGCTGCCCCCCCTGCGCACCTGCACCACCCCCGCCGCAGAGTCATATCTGGCCCCATCAGGCAGCCGCACCACAGGCATGCACACTGCAGCCCATGCAGTGCCCAGCACGGTTCACATTGACAGCTCATTGCACACGACTCATTGCACACATGCGTGCGGCGGCGCCTGCTCGGCTCCACGGAGGGCTGGGGCGCTGAGACAACACGAAGCAGGAGAGTTTCACGTTCCTGCAACATGGTTGCATGCGAACCATGCATACATTACACAACACTAAGCATGCCCTCTCTGTGAGCGCACGGGGCTGCACGCATGCAGCTCAGAAGCGCACCTGACGCATCGGCGCCGTAGTGTGCTGCTAGAAGCTTCCGGATGGTGTTGACGTACGTGACAGGATTGCTTTCCGCCGAAACGTCCCCGATGCACATCATCTCGTCCGGCTGCCGCAGCATGCAGTGGGGGGGGAGCAGCAGCGGCTCCGCCACGCGCGTGAGCGACACAAAGCCCGGTGGCCCGAACTGGGGCTGGCCGCAGTCAGCTTCTAGAAGGTTCACGGAATCATGATGCGCCAGCAGCACATTGACCAGCCGCCGCGCGAGCGAACTCTTCCCGGTCTTTTTTGGCCCACAAATCAGGATTTTTGGCGGCTTTGCAGCGCTTTCAACGACGTCCTCAATGGCCTGCGCAGCGGCACACCAAGTGAGGAGCCCGCAGTGCCGCACGCCGCCGCAGACCCCGCCCACCAACAGTGAACTAAAGGAGATGAAAGCAAGTGAAGCAAAGGAGATGGGGCCCGCAGCACCTGTTCCCAGGCCTCCGAGGACTCGTCAGGTTCCTGCTGCACGCCTGCGGGCTGCCCGCCGGCCTCCCACACTCCACAGTCAGCCGCGCTGCCTGCCAATGTGAAGCTGCAGGCTGCCACTCTGGCCAGCACCAGCGGCACGCCCTCGCTCCTGGCCTGCACCTGCAGCCCTCACACCGTCACGCGCGGCCACTGCCTCTGCTTGCCTCGGAAGAGATCACCTCTGACGAGCAGCAACACCTTCAGGGGTACTGAAGTCTCTGTCAGGGCTACTGCACACAGAGTTCAGTACCCCCTCATCGTCCTCTGTTCAGTATCCTTCTTTGTATTCCCTTCATTTCCCTTCCTTGTGAAGGGTATTGAACAGTGATCTGAAGGTGTGCACTGATCCAGCAGTCCTGAATGTTTGGAGCGTCTCTAGACGGCGTGCACTCTAGACATAGATAGTGTACCGTAGTATATGAATACCTTCGGCAGCGTAACGTAACGTAACGGCCTGAATTGCCGAACAGTAACGTAACATCGAGGTTAAAAATTCCCAGCAGAAGAAACTAATAAGACTGAAAATTTTCTCCGTCACGTAACGTTTCCCCTTCGTTTGCCGAGACAGAACTCAACATATAATGTATGATGTAGCGTAATAAATGCACCATCGGGGTTTTACAATCTCAGGCTTCCCAGAACAGCTGGAAAACGAAAAAATCTCGCCTCAAGCACAATTGGCCCGGCTCAATCCCACCACTCTCCTCAACTCTCATTGCATCTGCCAACATCTCCAACTCCAGGTCTACTTTGTTCTGCACTATCTGCTCTTCCTCACCAACGAGCACTGGGTCAGCTACATCCACGTCCCTGGTGGATGCATTGTTGAACGAGTCATTCAAGTTCAAGCACGCTTTCTGCTTGTCGCAAGTGGTCTCAAGTGCTCTGATTCTCTAGGTACAGACTCATTTGACCCAGTGGTTACGTCAACAGCATCCTCGGATGCATCAGATACAACTATGTGACTTTGGCTTGGGCTAACCATGCTTCTAAGCATCAGTTGGGTGACCCAGTGACCCACAAAGTACCTACTGAACAACACTGGCGTGCTGAGTGCCGAGCGCAGATCTAATAAATGATTCCGTAACAGCGTGTTTGTTGCCGAACGCCGGAAAACTAAATCCGCAGTGAAACGTAACGAACTGTCTCAAATTGCCGAGCAAAACGCCCAAAACAAAAATCTTTTGCATTACTTTTCGTAACACAACCCTGTTTTGCCGAGCTAACAGAAAACTACAAAGTAACGTAACCAGCCCCATTTGCCGAAGGTATTCATATACTACGGTATGGTAAATACCTATACTGCTTAAGTTTGGGTTGCTGTGCATACCCAACGAACTGACCAGGCCTGCTCTCGATCACAAGTCTTTGCATTCCTGTGGGATGACTTGCTGATGCACGGGGCAGCATGTAGTCACATCTCACCTGTAATTTGAAGCAAGAATTGCTACTGTATGACGCGACGGGCTGTGGGCCATCTGCGCTGGTGAGGTTGCTGCCCCTCACTTGCAGAGTTCCTGAGGTTACGGTGAGGTGGAAGCATCCTTTGCCGCACACCTCCGCTGCTTGAGACATTGTGATGTGCCAGGTCCCCTTTTCTGCATCGTGCCTGCAGCGAGACCATCTCAGCAAGCGCCCAAGTGTGGGCCGCTTGGCATACCATTCAGTTTGAGGCAAAACAGAGGTTGTTGCTTGACACACATGCACAGCCAAGAAGGCAGAAAGCAACTTTACGAGTACTCAATGCAATCGGACTGTTCCACATTGCTGCTCGAGGCAACCCGAGTACGCATTACTGGCATGTCACCTGATTTCAACATCTTCCGACCGTTTCTTTGACTCTGTTGCATTACATGCATCAGCTTCAGTGATTTGGATGCTGTTGGCTGCTTTTCTCTTCATGTCGTTGCGTTCTAGTCCGAAGTGCCGCAGAATCACATTCACATGTGGCGTTCATGTACTGTTAGGGCAGAGGACAGCGCCTTTAACAGACACACAAACACACAAACACTCCACAGTCACGAGCAAATAGCATGGGCGCTCAAAGGTCGCTGCAGCAGCTACAAAGGGGCACAATAGTGAGTGCTGGACTCGGAACAGAACTTGAAAGATGCCGTGTGCTGCAATACATCCATCAACGAGCCACGAACATGTTGGCATATTTAAAATTGATATCAGCTACAGTACCAATATCAAGGCGTGATCAGCTGTCTGTGTGGAGGGGTCTGGCTCGCCAGAAATTGACCGAAGTTTCGGTCTGAAGCATGATCATCCCTCACGACACAGCCGCCGTCAAGCTAGCGCACAAGAAACTCGGGCAGTATAATTGGAGCACGATCAACAGCCAGTCCATCAGTGCTAGCAGGAGACATTGTGAGGAGTGCGTTTCAGTGCAGTCCCTTGACCAATCCAGCCGTCAGCGACCTACGACCGAGACGGGATCATGTCTGTGCAAGAGTATCTCGACAAGCACGACTTGCAGAAGCAAGTTGAGAGTCTTATCAACGCTTGCGTAAGCTCCAAGCCCGATGAGCCTCTTTCGTTCATGGCGAAGCAGCTCGCTGGCATGTCGCCGGCTGAGATTACAGATATCAAAGGGCGCATGATCATCGACTCGCGCGGCAATCCAACTGTAGAAGCAGATGTATACACTTACAAGGGTATGTTTCGGGCTGCAGTGCCGTCGGGGGCCTCCACAGGCGTGTATGAGGCAGTCGAGCTCCGAGACAAGGACAAGGCGGTGTACATGGGCAAGAGCGTCACCAAGGCCGTCGACAACGTCAACAAGATTATTGCCCCAGCTCTCAAGGGCAAGAATCCCGTCGAGCAGGAAGAGATTGACAACTACATGATCAAGGAGCTTGATGGTACCAAGAACAAGGAAAAGCTCGGCGCCAACGCCATCCTTGCAGTATCCCTCGCCGTCTGCAAGGCTGGAGCTGCCGAGAAGAGTATTCCTCTGTGGAAGCACATCGCGGAGCTCGCTGGCAACCCCAAGCCATGCCTTCCAGTGCCGTCATTCAACATCATCAACGGTGGCTCCCATGCCGGCAATGCCCTTGCCATGCAAGAGTTCATGATTCTGCCTATCGGCGCAAAGACATTCTCTGAGTCTATGCGCATGGGCTGCGAGGTTTACCACAACCTCAAGGCACTCATCAAGGAGAAGTATGGTCAAGATGCCTGCAATGTAGGCGATGAGGGTGGCTTTGCTCCCAACATCGGATCCAACGATGAGGGACTCAACCTGGTGAACCAGGCCATTTCCAAAGCCGGTATGTGTCCTGATTCTGCAAATGATACGCTGTTGGGCCCATACAACCCGCTATGGTTTGCAGCACAGCTTGAATGTCTTCACTCGGAGCCCTAGACACTAAGAACGTATGCACATCATTCCTAGCTTTACTGTGTGGCAGATTTTTCAGGGTTGCATCAAGACATGGAATGTATCTGCGCAAGTACCACTGAACAACGTGTGTAAAGTTACAGGATAGAATGTCTCATGTACCAGCAAATCATCGCATGACAACTTAGCTCGACCTCGCACAAACGACACAGGAACTGAACAACCACCTTGACTACATCTGCCAACGTGCACCGACTGAGACCAGAAACCAGCGAGCATGAAAACCGCATTCCTCCGTTGTGAAAGTTTGATCGTGGTTGTTCGCTGCTGTTCCTACCTGCCATGTGCTGCACAGTGCCAATCCGCAGTGCCCCTGCCAAAGAGCCAGCAGCCACACAAAACCTTCACGCTCACGAATTGCGCAGTGCAGGGTATGAAGGCAAGGTGAAGATCGGCATGGATGTGGCAGCCAGTGAGTTCTACACAGAGGACAAGATGTACGACCTGGACTTCAAGACTGCTGACAACGATGGCAGCCAGAAGAAGACCGGTGCCCAGATGCAGGACATGTACAAGAGCTTCGTTGAGAACTTCCCTGTGGTGTCCATTGAAGACCCCTTCGACCAGGTGCGCTGGCGGTGGTGCCCCCTGTTATTTCTGATGTATGCATGGCGGGCCCAGCCGTTGCAGCGTTGCCGTCCATGCACAGCAGCTAGGGTGGTGCGGAGGCGCTGGTGTTTCCCACATGCATTGTGTCTCAAAAGGCACGCTGCTCGTTTCTCTAGGAGCAGACTGAGGCGCAGTGCTGTGGGCGCCCTCGGCATGGCGGAGGGCCCTCTGCACGGCGGCAACGCAGCTGGTGGCCGCAGTTCTGTGCAGATGGCCTCCTGACCCTGCCCTGCACACTCCTTCGATCTGCATGTGTCGCTTTGATCGCCCCCAGTTATAGTTGAAGAAGCCTACATGCATCCACGAGGGAGCAGCACAGCAGCATGCGCTGCACTCTGCCTGTCTCGGCCACGGCCACGTGTGCCGCACACCTGTATGAAGAGAACTGCCGAAACATGCGACCCATGCATGCAGGATGACTGGGAGGCGTACACGGCGCTCAACGGCGAGAACGTGTGCCAGATTGTGGGGGATGATCTGCTGGTGACCAACCCAGAGCGAGTGCAGACCGCGATTGACAAGAAGGCCTGCAACGCGCTGCTGCTCAAGGTGAACCAGATCGGAAGCGTCACAGAGTCCATCGCGGCTGTGCGCATGGCCAAGGAGGCCGGATGGGGGGTCATGACGTCGCACCGCAGTGGTGAGCCCCGCCCTGCACCCCCGCTCTCTGAAACATGCTTTGCATGCAGAGCCCCCCTGTCCACTCTGTTTTTCCCACCTGCTTTCCATCTTCACCAGAAACTTACGCAGTTGTGTTCTGGCGTGGCACGCATGAACGGTATATACTGTTTCAGCCTTCCAGAAGTGGTGCATGTGTACCATGCATTTGTATATATACTCACCTTCAGTAAGTGCTTGCCACATGCTGCGGCGGGAGAGAGGCACCGCTGTGCTTCCAGTGCAGCCTGCGCCCCCAAGGGAACTACGACGTAGTGTGCAAGGTTCAAAGGGGTTTGGCGGTGCAGGTGAGACGGAGGACTGCTTCATTGCGGACCTCGCAGTGGGCCTCTCCACCGGCCAGATCAAGACCGGCGCGCCATGCCGCAGCGAGCGCCTAGCCAAGTACAACCAGCTGCTGCGTATCGAGGAGGAGATGGCCGGCGACGCCACCTACGCCGGAGAGTCCTACCGCTTCATTGGCTGGAACTAGAATTCTCTGTGTGTGGTCGAAACTAGAGAAAATTGATGTACATTTGTAGTTTATTCTGAGCAGTACGTGCGGCGCCGCGCTACATGCACGAGCCCACCACTGTACCACTTCCTGCTCGCTTCAACGAGTTGAAGATACTGTTGGATGTTCAATGTAGGCCGGGGGGGGGGGGCTTCTAGAAGGTTGCAGCGTCCCCTGTGCATGTCCGAGAGACAGGTAATGCGTGTAACTGTTCTTGACTGCGCCGAGTGAGGTGTGAGAGGGTCTTGTTGTGCAGCTGGGCAACATGGCCGCGCTCTTACATCCAGCTTCTGATACATACACTACCAGATGTGATCGGCAGAAGCTGCAGGTGAATGTAAAACAGCGATGTTGTCACAGCATGCGTCCATGCATCACGGAATTCACTGCACTGAACACCTGCACAAGAAACCAGTTCTGAACGTGATTTCTTGTGGCAGTTGCGCCCCTCTTTGAGGCTGCTCATGATTTCCCAAGCTCAGATGAGCACCCCAGGCACGGCGTTGTTCCAGATGGAGTGCCTCGGTCTGGTTTGAACTGTGTGGAGTGCAGACAGCAAGCAATCCCACCAGCTTGCGGGCAACAAGTTGCGAACAGACACAGAAGTTGGCAAGCACCACTCATGGAACTCTCGGCAACCTGATTCAATCACTCGTTTCGATTGTCACGCACATGTGCAAGGTTACAGCACAATGCCACCTGCATGTGGCAAACCTGCATTCCACAGCGGTCCCGCCCCATGCATTCGCAGCCAAGTCACGCCCCAACCAACCAACTCAGCAAAAGACACTGCCAGACCGAGCCCACCTGCAGACTCAGTCCGGGTGCAACACCCCTACTGCGCACGAAAATTGTAATCTAACAAATGTGGCCAGAGGTGGCTTCATGCAATAGCGGCGCGCAGCTGCGCCACAGGCTCCACCGCCTCTGCACGGTACCGGTCGCCGGTGGCTGCAGCGGGGTCATCCTGCAGCAGCGCCGCGCGCATGCCATGCTGCTTGAGCTTCAGGCCCAGCACCATGTTGAACACCTGCATGCATGCAGCTTCATGTTGCCACTCCGGCAGCGCCAGTTCATCAGAAGCGGCCGTGCGAGCTCCGTTGATTGCACCACGGCCTGCCCACGCACACGTTTCGAAGGCACACATCGCGACGGAGGCATGCGCCAGTGGCCAGAGGTGCCTGCCTCCGCGCAGCCGAGCGTGCCCACCTGCCAACTCAGCCCTTGTTGCCGGGAAGCCACAACAGGCGCCAGTGAAGGAGTGGCAGACGGCAACAAGGCAGAGCAAGCGTCAACAAAAGGGTCTGAGAAAGCTAACTTGTGGAGGGCAGAGCGGCGAGGAAGGGCCTCAGGGCGCACCTCCTCGGTGAGCTTGGCGCTGGGTGTGCCGTACGCGGCAGCCTGTACGCTCGCCATCAGCTTGGCGAGCTCGCGGCCACTGAATCCCTCTGTTCTGCCGGCCGCCTCCCGCACCAGCTTGCCCTGCAGCAGCAGCAGCAGCAAATCGATCCTTGCAGAGCACATGGCCAGGCCTGCGCGCTGCCGCCCCCTCCCCTGCGCACGCACACCAGCACACACCACAACCACCGCCAGGTAAGCTACGGAGTAAGCGTGCTGCCACGATGCATAAGAGACACGCTGTCTGTGCATGTGTGCCTTTGACATGCCGACAGCGCAGACATCTTTCGTGCGGAGGCTCCTGGCAGCGCCCAGCACCCTTCCTCAGGCTGCTGTAGATACAAGGCGCACAGCACTATCTCGCAAACTCCTCGACATGCGTTGGAGGATGGTCCTATGGCTACATTCAGAGGCGCAATAGACAAAATGCGGGAGGCAAACCCTGGCAGTGCACACCTGGTCAACCCCAGAGACGTCAATCCGATTGGGTGCGGCGCGGCCCGCAGTCAGCGTTCTAATGCCGCGCATGAGGCCGCTTAAGCCACCAGCGCCGCGGCTGGCATCCTGAGCGTCTACAAGGTACTTCTGGAAGTACAGATGCAGCAGCTGCTCCCGCAGAGGCTCGGTTGGGAGCGCCACCTCCAGCTGCTCGTCCACCCTGTCCAGCACCGCGCGGTCGAGGTCCTCTGCACCACACCCTCTCGCCTCACGATAAAAATAACTGCCTACTTCAATGACACACTGCAGCGGGCGACTCCTAACAAGATTCAGTGGGTGGCAGGAGTGGGCATCGCAGCAGCAGCAGCAGCCGCACAATGCATCGCAGCGCACCGGGTCGGTTTGTGGCCAAGATGACCATGTAATCAGTGCTTTGGTCGCCGGTGCGGAACAGCATCGCGTTGATGGCACTGCGCAGCGCCTCCCCCTGGTGGCCGCGGTGGCTGAGGAAGGCGTCTGCCTCGTCCACGAACAGCAGCATGCCCTTGTTGCTGCGCTTGGCCCAGTCGAACATGTCATGGATCTGCTTGACGGCCTCGTTGCCCAGGGGTGCCACATCGCCGCCGCTCATGATGGCATACTCCAGGCCTGAGGTGTGCGCCAGCCTCTTGGCCAGCAGCGTCTTGCCTGTGCCCGGGGGCCCTGCATGCTTACGTACGGCGTCCGGCACGGCGCAGCTTTCCGAGCGCCCCACCTCATCAGCACAGGCGCTTCAGGTGTGTCTGACACCATCACAGCATCTCACTGCGGGTGTCCGCCTGTGGGTGCTGGCACAGTGCCAGGAAGCGCGCTGGGGGCGAAGCAATGTAACCCTCAAGAGGCTGACACCAACGCCGCGGCTTGGACCAACGCCCAAGGTTACGCTACAGAGATGGAGGCTGACGACCCACAGGGTGCACATCCCCCCTGCATGCCCCGCAGCTGCGTACCACAAGATGGCACACAACACATGCTACAGCAGCCTGTGAACAATTCATGGTTCGTGGAACACAGACCGCGCACCATAGAGCAGGTAATGCCGGAATGGCGCGCCGTGCATGCGCGTGTTTGCGGCGCTGGCGGCCAGCGCACGCACTGTGTGCTTGATCTCTGGAGCCAGGATGATGTCGCTGAAGGTCTTGTCTGCGCGCACCAGCGCCTCGTCCATGGCCATGCGTGTGCCGCCGGGGGTGAGGCCCAGGGAGCCGCGCAGGCGCTGCAGCATGTTGTACCGCGACGTCTCCCTCACCAGCGGCGGTGTCACTAGAAACCTCTCTAGCTGCCTGCATCATGCATGCCCACTGCATTGCCACAACGGCGGCCAGGGGAACCATCTCGCTGACACCCCCTCAGCCCCCCACCCGCACCCATGTGGTGCTCTCGATGGCACAGGGACAGAAGGTCGAGCCGATTCCAAACAGACAATTGACTCGTACTGCAAGAGCACAGCAGCAGCAACAACGTCAACACCTGGTGTGCCAACACTGCGTGCTGCAACCCAAGACACTGTGCCATCCAGAGCTTCCCCAGCCTGTGGCGGAGAGCCAACAAAGAAGACTTGCACGCACCAAAAATGACCTCAGAAGAAATGAAACACCCGAGAGAGAGAGAGGCAGCTGCCAGCGCACCTGTAGGTGAGGCCTATGCCACCGCGCACACCGTAGTATGCGGCAAAGAGGCCCGCAGCTCCATACAGAGCCTGGGGGCCGTACTCTGTGGACAGAAGCAACTTGCCGGCGTATCCGATGTCCTTCATACACTCTTGAAAGAGCACGAGATACTGCTTGCCCCATTCTGTGGCCTGCTGCGAGATCTCTTGCATGAAGATGTCTCGGTTTTCTCGGTGCTCGAGGGCGCGCGCACGGCCCTCTGCCAGTGCCTTCTCCTTGGCCACCTCCTTCTGTAGCTCTGCCTGCAAAGCTCTTGTAGTTGCTACACGCCTAAATTGCTTTGCTAGCCGCCTGGCTATTGATCCAAACGAAGACAAGTCAATTTGTCACAGATTCATCACAGGGTCTGCAGAAAGGAGCACATGAAGACACAAAGCAAACGATTCGGACATAAGGAGTAGACTCGGGAGTTTTTTGAGCGGCCAGTCGATGTTATGTATGCTAGCGCAAGAATGTTCTGGTTTTGTGCGTACCTCGTACTGCATGCTCTGCTTCCTTTCAGCTTCCATCTGGCGAGTGAGCTGCAGTTTGCGCTCCTCAACTTCGAGGTTCATGCGTTTCTGTTGCTCTAGGTACTCCTGGTTCGTCCGCTGCTGTATCTCGTTCTGCTGCTGCATCTTTCTCTCATCCAGCTGGGCTTGGAGCTGCATCTGCTGCTGCCTGTGTTTCGATCGCTCTTCCTCCCTTTTATGCTCCTCCTGTTGGCGAAATTCCTCTGTGGCGCGTTCATGCTGCCGTGCTTGCGACAACAAACCTGCCTCATCTTTCTTGCTTTCTGCCTGCTTCGACAGCTCCTGCTGCTTCAGCTGCTCGTACACCTGTGCCGAAACTGTCCGTTAATAAACAGTCAGTGAATCCATGTAGCTGTTGACACAGTGGGGAGCGAAGGAGCATGCAACCAATGGAACACTAGTGGCCTGCTGAAGTCTGAGCTGCTCTCTGACTGGGGAGCGGCAAAGCACACGCTGGCGCATGACGTTATGAAATAATGACACAATCATATCTTGGCGAACAGGACATGTTGTGGCAGCGGTTGTAAGCATTGTGCCTGAGTGGGCCATACCATCTTGGCATTCGCAGACTTGTCTATGTCTCGGACAGCCTTGGCTGCTCTCTCAAGACGGTCGGGATCCAGCATTCCCTGGACAGAAACTTCTTCTTTGGTTTCACATTCTGCTGTGGGAAACGCCCATGAACGCAGGGAGGCCGTAGCCTGCTGACCCAGATGGCGCAGCATGTTGCCTACTTGCCCGGCCTTCCGGTCTGAAGAGAACGATCCCGTGTATGACAGCGCCGATCAGGCTGCTGTTGTGGATCAAACTAGTGTTGCTCTGGACTATCAGTGCTGCAGGCCCTTGGATGATAACGTAAATCTACCGGCTGCTGCTGATGGCCAGCACTGCTCCACAATTAGATGTGGCGCCTCAACCGCCGTCAATAGTACGGCATTATTGCCCACAGAAATTCTATCATAGACACTTCACATGTGATGTGCAAGATCTTGCGCTTGATTTTCATGAGATATTTGGACGCACGCTGTTGTGGCTTCGAGCAACCTTCGCATAATTTGACCAACCGTGATTTCGCACCAGAACCGCAATCAGGCCAGATTCACGAATACACATGCCCGTATAAGTATTACTTGGGCCTTGATCTCTCGGAGCGAAGCCTTGCAACAGCTCCCAGGCTTGGGGCATATATACTATACATGGGCTGGTTGCAGAGAAGCAGTCTGCGCTCTCAGCGCAGACCGCAGTAGCTCTCGTTTATAGGAGCACAACGATATCGTGGGATGTATTCTTTACGCAATAGCCGGGGCTTGTTGGCCCGTCTGCCACATGGTTTGCACTCGAGCGCTTGTCAGGCCAGCAGCAGCCTTGAAAAATTCATCGCAGGTACGTATGACCCGGTTGCTGAGTCCAAGAAGCAAGAGCGACCGAATAGAGGCAACTCAGGGGAGGAAGGAAGGCATCAACAGGGCGGACGGTTTAACAGGTTCAATCAGCAATCTCCTGGTGGAGAGGCACGTCGACAAGCTCTAGGTTTGTCCCCTGAGTCTTTACGTGTGCTTTTAGTACAATATGCATCCGATTTTATTCTCCCATAGATCAGCGTTCCATCTCGCAACGCCGCACTGAGAGGTGCAGGGCACGCCAGACAGAGGGCGTCACAAGGTCAGTATGGGGCACGAGAGGAGTCCAGGGATGGCAGAGGGCAGGGGTGGCAGCCGCAGGGATACGGACGAGGCAGAGGTGGACGATCTGGAAGAGGCCAGCACGGCCAGCAGCACAGGCAACGGGACGCCTTTGGACCTTACGTTGAAGGATCTGGCGCAGCTTCTAACCAGTTTGCAGGAGATAGACAAGCAGTGGACGCACTCGACGACTTTGTGGATGAAGAGGTTGAAGATGTTGCCCCAGCTTCCAGGGGCCGCAGGAGTAACCAGGCTGGTAGAAGAGCTCCTGCAGCTTCGATGATGGGCACAATTACTGATAGCGCCGGGGTGATGTCTGGCAGGTTCCCAGGGGCTTCCGGGCGGGGTAGGATAGGTGCTGATGGGTTCGGCAGGGGGCGAGGGCGTGGCCGAGGCATGGGCATGGGTCGAGGCAGAGGTGCGTGTTGCTGCAGTTTGTGCCATGCCAACAATTGTGCATGATCTAGGGCACATGATGCGGGCATGCCGTGCATGCACAGCTATCGCCACCCTCTGCTCCGATGGGCAGAGCTGCTACCACTGTGTGTGGCTGCGGTTGCGCCATGCCATGGTGTGTGATAAAGAAATGATCTAGAGAGTGGTCTAGAGGCCCAGGCGCATGCATGGAGATGGTGTGATAGCTATTGATTGTGATAGTGTGGTGCATAGCCGGGGCGCGCACCGCATGCCACTTGCTGCGTTGAAAGCACCCACAATTATCATTCAGTGGCAGGATCCGACAGCAAGGCAACAGGCTGAAGCCTGCGCTGTGCAGGCATGGGCGCAGCAAGAGGACGCGACGCAGGGAGGCAGGGGGGGCGTGGCAGGCGGCACCTGGCACCCCTCGGTGAAGAAGACCCTGAGGGCGAGGCGGGCACCGAGCGGCAGGCCCCCCACCCAGAAGACATGCTCGAGGGCATCAGGGTGCGCCTCACGCTGCCCCTCTCATGTTCCAGCTCACTGTCAGGCTCGTGTGGTGGTGCCAGCAGTGCTGTCACCTGCAGACGCAAACGCATGCGGGGGCAAGCAAGCTTGCAGCACTGCCTTGTAACGATGCCTGGTGAGAGCATAGTCAGTACTGCTCTTGCATATCCATTCCTCTTCTGTACGCTGCTGAATGCATTCAGGATGAGGAGACGTGGAACATGATTGAGGAGACGAGGCACCACGAGGCGGACGTGCCCGTCAACACGCCCAGCGATCCAGAGAGCCATGCATACATCTTCGACCAGGACGGCATCACTGTGGAGAAGGTGTGGGAGAACATGTCGTACGAGGAGCTCCGCACGGTGCGCCCTTCTTGCCTCTGGTGGCCACTGCCTCATGCTCCGGCGCTCCGTCAATCTCAGCCGGCCAGCCAAGCCTCTGCGGCTCACTGCCTCCTGTTAGCGGTGCAAGTGTGTCTGAATGTCCCACCTGTGGTGCATCTGGCATATGTGGCGCTCGGGTGCAAGAAAGTGCGGCAATGCTTGGGCCAGGCAGGCAGGGGGATGCGCCTTTCTTGTGGCTCTGTGGCTGGGTAGCGCGCCTGTGGAATAAGATGAGTGGGTGGGGGTGTGCTGCAGCAGCTGCTGATGGAGATGACGTACAGCAGGCACGACCACGAGGCGTGGCTGAGGGGTGCTGGGCGCCCCGACCTGGAGGCTGTACGCATGGAGGCGGGCATGGGGGCCTTCACTGAGGAGGAGTTTGAGGAGGAGGTGGAGATGCAGATGGAGCTCTTCAACAGGTACCGCGCTGCCGCCCACGCCTTCCATCATGCATGCGCTGTGACAGCGCCAGCCCGGCCATGCTTGTGCTGGTGACTGAGCGCATGCGGCCGCCTGGGTGGCGGGCACCCTGCTGGCCTCCTGTGGCGGCGCATGCTGCTGTGGAGTTACTGTCTGAGTTCTGATGCGCTGCTGCAGCTGCTCACCGTGTGAAGAGATGCAGTGCAGCATCATGCATGGGGCATGCTTGCTTCGTTGGGATGAGAGCAGCTGCCACTGCTGTGCGTTGCTGCAGGTACACGTGGATAGACGATCTGTACTTCTTTGCGAAGGAGAAGCAGACGCACGAGAAGGCCGCAAAGGCGAGGGTGCTCGGAGAGGCTGAACTGGCGGAGATGAATGAGCTGTATGAGGGTGCCGAAGCGGGCGCCTTGCCGCAGGTGCCCGCTGCCGCTGGCGATTTTTCGAAGTCAGGAAGCAGCCAGCCGGTCCAAGAAGTTTCTGAAGAGGTCCTCAAGGCATCTGCTGAAAGCACAGCAGCAGGGAGCAACGCAGAGGCGGCGCCTGATGCAGGCGGTGCGCGTGAGGATGAGCAGGCCGCTGCTGCGCCAGGGGAAGAGCAGATGGATGGCGGCAGAAGCGGCGCTGCAGCCGGTGGGGCTTATGCTGCTGGAGGCGCGCCGCTGGGCGAGCAGGTGTGTGCTTGCAGGGGCGTGCTGACCTGCATGCCGCCGACGTCTTGCTGACTGCGTGGTTGTGTGCGCTGCCCACTAGCGCCTGTGCTGGTGGCTGGCCAGTGATGAAGGTGCTGTGCGGAGCGTGCGTACGTGCACATGGTCATGGCCGTGTGGTATGCAGGGGGAGGAGGTGGTGGGCGATCAGCCGGCTCAGGGGGAGGATGATGCGGAGGTGGACGCGCAGCTGAAAGCCTGGATGACAGAGAACACGCGGCGGAGCATGCGGGAGACGCGAATGCTACGCAAGTTCTGGGTGTGCCCTTCCCTGCCCCCTTCCCTGCCTTCCTCGCATGCGCCCTTCACCAGGGCATTGTGCGGCGAGGATAACAAGCCTTGAAAGAGGCGTGCTGAGGTGCCCAGAATGGATGTCCGCGGCACACAGTCGTTGCAGAGGCAGGCCATGCGGTGAGCGGTGTGGGGAGTGCTGTGCAGGGCATCAGGGAGACGGCGAGGGTGGGCATCGTGCCGCGCAGGAAAGGGGCGGAGTTCAACAAGCAAGAGTTTGACGCTGTGGTGTTAGACAAGATGATGGACATGCTGGAGCCTGACCGCCCGAGGAACCTGCAGGGCAACTTCCTGAGCGAGCGGCAGGCCATCGACGCCAAGCGCGCGGTGGAGTTCGACTGCCACCCTGAGATGCTCGTGCGCACCTGCTGGCCCCTCCTGCTTGCCTGTTGCGCCTGAATAGTTGCCGCAGCCTCACAGGCGCTGTGGCTGTGGGGTGCTCACGCTCCAGAAAAAAAGCGTGCCTCTAGAGGCCTCTGCAGCATGCCTTGCTTGCATGCATTCGCCTGGCATTGTGTTGATCGAAGTGGTTGCCATGTGATTTGAGCCACTGCATTGTAGCACATTACACTCACATGTTTCGGATTCTGTTGTTGTTGTCGACCGGAATGTTCTGGGTGCGCGCGGGCGTCCGGAATGTTCTGGATGCCTGCTGGCAGCTGGCGCGGCTGCAGCAATCAGTGAGTAACCGTGATGTGCCCCCTGCAGCCACACTTTGTGCGCCCGGAATTGTTTCCTGCCTTCACCCTCGAGTCCATGTCGCGCGAGGCGTTCGACAAACGCATGGATAGCATGCGTGATGACATCGACCACCCGATGGCGGGCCTGCACTCTGAGGATGACTGGCAGGAGCTGAAAGACAGGTGCGGCGCCCCACTATGCATCATTGCTGATGCGTCTTTAATATCACGCTGCACCTGTGTGGTGCCTATCTGCATGCATGCATGCTTTCCTGTCCGCGCGCGCGCTTAATCTGTTATCCTAGTGCAACGCATGCCTTCATCCTCCCTGCCCTGCATCACCTGCTCGCTGCCCTCCTCCATGCAAGTGCTGTGCGGCCTTGCTGGAAGCTGCCTCGCGCTTGAAGACAGTGGCATCAGAAAGTGACACCATCGTTGCTACTGCAGGACATTCGAGAAGCTTCCGGAGCTGATGCAGAACAGAATCAAGATGCATCAACGCGTCGGGTTTTCGGGGCTGATGGGGGGCTTCAGGGAGGAGAGGGCTTATCTGGAGGCTGTGGCGAAGGACATCATGCCGGAGGGCCACCCGAATGAGGGCCCCATGGCCACCTATGTCGCCAAGATTGCGAGTAACCCGCAATGGGCGTGGCCGTACAAGATCCAAGGAGTTGCGTTGACTGCCAAGTACTTGATGGTTGGTTCGGACTTTGCAGAGGAACGCAGGAGGGCACATGAGGAGGGGGGCGGCAATCCACTGTGGGAGATGTTCCAGCCAGCGGTTACTCAAGATAATTCTGCTGGCGGTGCATAGCTGGTAGTGATGTAGGTGAAACGTATTTCGGGTGCAGCTGTAACGGATGCTCGGAGGCTGGCGGTGGTGCATTGGGTGGCAGAGTGCGGTGTGGTACTTTCAAGAAGGACCGAAGGAACAAGACACAAAGTACAGAACAGAACAGCCATCTTTGTTCTAATGGCACAGCATTACCATCACGCACCTCTTTATTTTCATGTTGCCTGTAATTACATGTAATCGGGTTCCCCGTTTCTGCCAAAAGTCGCCGAAATTCTGCCAGTTGGTGAGGAGCGAGTGTCGTCCCAGCGCGCTACGCTGAAGCTTGAAAGCAGGCATGTGCAGAAAATAAGTTGCACTCGTCCTTGGGCGAGTGCCGAAGTTGATCCTTCTGTAAAGATGATGAGTGGCACAAGACGATGTTTTCGTCGCACAGCGCGCCCCAAACTACTCTTGTTACTTCCAGCGTTGCAAAAGCCTTCTGATTCACAGCTGGATCCACCTACCAAGGATGTACGAGATTTATGTGTTTCTCGTTGTGTGACAATGCACTGGCGCACACTGTAGCAGCCGCCGCCACCGCGAGCCTGGCTGTTGTGCAGCATCTGGCGTAGCGGCTGCACTTCATTGGTGTCACATTTAGCTCGCATTGGATAACAGTTTCTATTCTTTGTTCAACGGGTGTGAGTGGCATCACGCTGGTCAACAGTCAGGGTGGGCAACAGGTGAGGTCAACGTGTTCAGCGGAGCTGCGTTTTGTCCCTAGAGCGGGGGCAGTACACAACAGGGAATGCAACACAGGCCTGAAGATCAGTTCACGAGTCTTTGAACAGCCTTAGGACACCTCCCACAGGTTATGTCAATCTAACAACACTATTTACTCAACGAATCTGAACTGGTATCTCCACACCATCATGTGCGTAGTCTGCAAAATTCTACCTCATGTCACAAGTCTGCACGAACGGAGTGTGGAGACTTACTCCCACACAGTACATGTTGCCAGTGGTTGTGTCTTCACACGCCACAGCTGTCGTCTAACCGCAACACCTGACTCTTCACCAAGGGAGCGGAACGTCAATCTCAGTGCATCTGACCAATGATCTAACGATGGGCTGCACAAAGTACTGGGATACTGAAGCACACATAATGTCACACACTGGGTGCCTTGACATGCCGGTATCCTCTAGGCAGCCGATGTCCTCCGCCAACATTTGCGCCATACGTACTCCCACAAGTTCAAACAGGCGTGCCATGGTGCGCACTGCAAAAATCAGCACAAGCAATCATTGTTGCCATCCTCTTGAGACCGTCAGGCTGCAGGGAGTGGGGATCCTGCCTCAACTTCATTGCCAGTAGGCATGACTCGTCTTCCCCAGCGAGGGGGTTTTTGCAGAGTCCCTATGATGCTGGCCCTCAGATTGGGGAGATGATCTGTGCTGTAAAGTCAGGATCGAAGGCGGGTGTCAAAGTCGGGGCCGCTGACCTTGAGCAGGGCACTGTCAGCGTATCCACACATCTCATTCCTCATCTCTGCCACTCGATCCTGCATACATCCGCCACCGATTCTCCTTGCTGCCACGCAACTTCCCCACACTCGCACAGCAGCCACGCAGTCACCCCTGGGAAGTACACATCTGGGACGCTACATCCCGGTGTGCAGAAAGTGTGAATTGCTGTGAGACCCTCCCTCACTGCGGTGAGCATCATTACAACTACCAGAGGCAGATGCGTGTGGTTCACGTGGGAGTGCATGACATCTCAAGGGTGTTGCAACAAGAGAACCCTGCTTCGAGTCAACGACGTGCAGTGTGCAAGTGTGCACCCAGACATTGGTGGCAGCCGGTATGTGGCCGGTCACACGCCAAAATACGAAGGCAAGATGATAGACGCAGGTCGTGTCCTGAGCTCACCTTGGGTACGATGTACATGCTGCAGGGCTGCCAATCCTGCATGCGGCACCGGTCACAGCGCCAATCAGGGAAGCGACGTGCCACAGAGGAGGTTCTGTGGCCACAGGAGCCACACTTGAACCATCTCTTTGTCACCTGCATGCGGGGCATTGCAATGACGTGCACTGAAACTGTTGCAGCCAACAGATGTGACAGCGTTTCTGACGCATCCGTTCACTCACCAGACAACCCTTCTGCATTTTCCTTATGGCAAAGTCCATCCCATGCACAGCTCAATGCGAGCCTCGAGAGATTCAGACCCGCAGCCAGATATGAGTAACTGAAAGAGGAGCACAGGTGCCGTTAAATGCACTGGGAAGCACCTGTACACGCTTCACTTCATGACCGGCACATCCTGGCCGCCTCGCCTCGGAGTAGGTACCACAATCAACACAGTGATACGCTGAAACTCTCATGTCTGTCGCAGCCTCCATTCTTTCCTCTATTTGTTCCTGCACTTTGTCATGTATTTGAGAGGCAAGCAGGTGCAGGTGACCTGCAGTGGTAGCGGTTCTTAATACTACACAGTTGGCCGGAACTCACTTGTGCAGCAAGCTGCTTACATTCATGTTCGATCATTGACCACTCCATGGACGTGGCCAGATTTTGAAGTCTCTGACTGTTCTCAGCCTGGGATCCTTCATCTATACCCTCAACTACACCAGCGAAAGCCGCCTCAAACTTAGACAGCTGTTTTTTCTCGCCTTTACAGCCTTTCGGATCTGTCTGTAGGCCACGCTGCTGCGTATCAGATGCTATCCTGCGGTGCAGTGGGGGAGTCTGGATTGCAGTTGATCCTTCAGGGTCAGAGTGACGACGCCGCTTCTTGCCTTCTTCATCTTTTCTAACCGGTATGCATGGAGTGATGGCACGTCCCCTCTTGTTACTGGCTTGGGCAGCTAGAAGCGCTTGCTTCGCTCGATCCTTTGCAGTAAGTCCTGCATGTGCCCACTCGCAGCTCCATACCAGTACGTCACGAGAATCATGCATCAACTGAATCGTGGCGCCGTCATTGATACATATGGACTCAAGCAGCGTGACGACGGGTGGCCTGGATATGTGTGCGAATCAACACTCGTTTGAACTGAGTTTCACGCAGAAGAACACGATTAACCTCTCCTTGATACATTAAAATAAACGCGAGGAACACATCAACACACTCTGTCTGCATCTGCATTATTGGTTCTGCGGAGTGCTCACCATTTCCTGAGTTGCCTTGTTGAGTCTTCTTCATATCTCAGAGAAACAACCTTGATCTGGAACAACACAGGAGTCAGGAACCTTGTTGAAGCGATAGGATGGTTCAATAGAAAATACACATCGCATACAACGTCTCGTTCTTCATCTTGAGCCACCGTGACGCTGTCAGTGCGCGTGCACTGCACCTCCTCTTCGTTCGCTGAAAACAGCTTACAAAGCCTTGATCACATGTTCCCAATGCAACATTATATCTATCTGCAGTTCACAACTTAGCACCGCGTTAAATGCATGCAGCATACTTGCATTTGGTCCATTTATTGGCACCAGAAACTAACTTGTTCGAGATTGAATTCATGACCTCTCGTACACCATCTCTCCGAAATAGCTAGAAGTACATGCCCATCGCAAAGTACTTTGGATCGGATTCAATTTGCCACCTGCAAGACCGAAACTGTCACTTCCGTACCTCAGCGCAAAAATGAAGGTTTGAAGCAAAAAAATTAAAATCTTATCAGGAACCACGCCATACCCAAGAAGGGCTTCGACCTCAGCACCCCCGAAGGAGTGGGACAGGTACATACACCCCGGGGCCACAGGGCAGCACGAAGGCAAACACAAAGGCTGCAGAGAACGCCACACAATGTTACAAGCAAACACGGGGTCGCCAACAGGGACCGCATCGTCAGCAAACACTTGCACACACCACCTACATCACTAGCGAGCACATTGCGTGAGCCTGAGACAGGACCGTACAGCGTCTTGTTGAGCTCAAAGCGAAAGCATGGCTTGTCTTTTCCAGCTGCGGCCCTGTCCATCACCTGCACAACATCCGACTTCAAAGGGATACCCTCGCCCAGCATCTGCCACCGAGGAGCACAGAATCAGAGTATAATCTTCCTCGTCCATTTATCTGATTGCTTGCCCCGTCAGCAAACTGTAGTATGCCCCAAGGGACCTTGAAGTTTGAAATTCAAATACGAATCTAGATGGCCACACATACGAATGCGGATGCACAGCGCGCACACCTGTTGCCTCGCCCTACCAGAGTTCAGAGCCCCCTTTTCCTCAGGAAACCAAACCCCAGGCTCCGTGCAGCCCCCCAATACCGCCTCTGCGAACCCTGCCACTGACGACCCCACCACTTCCGACAAATACTTGTGTACGAAGAGCCCCACTGCCTCCTTGCCATTGCTCAGCTGCAGTTCAACACGCATGCCTACAGCTTCACCTGAGAAGGAGTCTGTCGCGCGCACTAGCGGGTTCACCCAACGTGCAAATGCTTTGACGGCGTCTCCGTTTGTGAGAAGCTCCTTCGGCGCGGCGCGCGCCAGTAGCCACATTCCCCAGTTCCAGATAATCGGGCTGGTGCCAAAGCGTGCAGATACATTCGGAACTTTCAGCACCTGGAAACATTCCCAAGCAGCGTTTCTGGAACCTGGAGTAAACTGTGAGCAATTGTGAGCAGGAGGCTGAGAGACCTGGTGTCATCACGAACAACGAAAATCCCGGACACACACTGAACGTTTCAGCACGCACACATACACACGCAACAGTTTTTCGTTGGTAGCCTTACGCATGCTTAACCAGCAGAATCAACCACGCTGAGATTCTTGCTTGCAGGCACCCCAGCTGAACAGGCACCCTGGGAATGTGCAGTTGGAACTGGACAGAGAAAGCAACAGCATCCACTCTCAGCGTCCTGTGGCATGCTGCACGCGCTCACAGCCTCCACTGTAGGCATGCATGGTGCAACAACTGCCGAACCACCGCACGACAACTGGCCCACAGTCCCTTGAAATGCTGTGTGTGTGTGTGTGTGTGTGTGTGTGTGTGTGTGTGTGTGTGTGTGTGTGTGTGTGTGTGTGTGGCATGCATGCATGCATGTAGCAAGCAGCTGAAAGCCGGCACCTCAAACCCACTCTTCACCTCTGGCAGGTTATACAAGAAGCAGCCGGTTTTCCCGATGCCAGGGCCAAAGTCTACACACCGCCTTTCAGATATTGGCGGCAGAGAGAACTGTTGGCCTTCCTTGTAGGCCAGCACTGGCTCCCCAGCCAACAAGAAGGTGGTTTCTAAGATGGTTGGCCCCACGCCACCTGTCCCAGCAGTGTAGTAGCTGTACAACAGCCTCTCTGGCTCCGCACCCTCGCCTGCACAGCATGTTGTACTTTGGGCATGTGATGCACGTGATCTGGGTGCAAGTGCCACTGCCAGTAGCTGCCTCTCTCTTTGCTCGCAAAGCGTTTGGTTTTTTGTTCATTCTTATGTTCTTATTCTTACTCATGTTCAAGGCCAACACTGCGAGGCCCAGAGCGCCCTGACAGCCACGGATCTGCGCAGAGTACAGAATAAGAGGCATGACTCTGTGTACTTTAGAAGCTTGCAACTATCTATCTAGCGTTTCGCTTTGTTCTTGCCTTTTGACTACCTTTCCAGGTTCACAGAGAGTGTTCACCCTTCCGCTGTTAATTCTGCTGCATCCTGGGACTTCTTACAAGCTGAGAAGGCAGCTGCAGAGAAAGAGAGCCATGAGACAGATACTACATGCACGAAAACCCACAACACCGAATGCCAGACCAGGACCATCACAAAAAGTCTGCCCCAGCACTCTCGGGCAAACTGCGATACCAATGACGGACACCAATGCCACGACTACAAGTTAAAGCACAGCCTTGCACCTTGCTTTGAACCTTGGAGACAAGCACGAGCACGTTTCTGGAGGTTTGCACAAGGGGGAGGAAGTGTGGATGCTGCCGCAGCACCCAACATGGCAGGCGCGCACACCTGCTGGTGGTGTGCTGTAGTTCAGATCACTATCATACTCCTTGCGGGCCATGCTACACATGTGGGCCGCCATGACTGACGACACTCCTGGGTAGATCCCTGCATGAACACACACACGATCCTGTGGGCGGCTCTGCATGTACTGCCAGTGGCGCTGGGTGCAAGCTTCACTGGTGTTGAATGCACAGTGCCCGGCTCTCGTGTGTGAGTGTGCCTGGCATGCTTGTGCCCTGTGGTCATTGCATCGCATGCTATAATCACAGGGTTCCTGAGCACAGGGGTTGCAGACAGTTGGGTGGATGGGGCACCCGCGGTGGTGATGCAGGGCACTCCAGCCTCTTGAGCCTTGCTGTGCAGGGCCTTGGTCAGCTCCGAGTGATCCATGTCGTCACACACATCAATGTACGGAGTCTTGGTGTCGATGCATGCATCTAGTACGGTGGTGGACTCTGACCGTTGAAAGGGGCCGGCACAATGAATCACCTGCACACAGACCAGCCTTGGTTGCAGGCGCTGCTAGTGTGCTTGGGCATGCGTGCGTGATGACAGTTCAGTGGGGGATCGATTGTAATCAAAATCTGTCCAGGTGACACGATAGCACACCTTGCACACTGATTCATGATCTGCATACTTTTGTATCATCCAGGAACACCAGCTCTCAGTCACTCTCACTACTGTGGTGTGGTATTGAGCAATATGCGGTACTTCTGTCTGAAAAAAGGTCAATTTGTACGTATTGAAACCGGACATTTAGAGCATGCGTAAAGTAAGCATTCAAAGAATCTGGAGAGGGCAGCAATTGGGTGGACAGCACCAGGGAGGCTGAGCTTCCAACACACCACATGTTGCTCACCCTACCCGACATAACTGGTATGTCCGTGGACCTTGCGCGTTGTCCTGACCAGGAATTAAAAAAAGAGCGTCTAAGGCAAGAATTGGACGCACGAGATCATGCTGAGATGCCTGCTGCCTGACGGTGTCCACATCTGCAAGGTCCAGTGCCGCAAACGAAGTGCTCTTGAGCTCTGGTCGGCGGTCAAGTGCTGCTGCATAACTCTCCTGTGAGCGACCTGTCAAGGTCACTTGATGATTAGATTGCAATAGGCATGCTGCGCTACTTGAGCCCACTCTGCCGGTGCCTCCCACGACAAGAATCTTGTTCCGTTTCTCTTCCCGAGCAGCAGCTGCATCCGGTGAAGCCCCAGCGCGCACAAGACGTCTATGCATAGCCAACAGTGCTGTTAAAAGAATAAATGGGGCACCGATACTTGCATGCGAAACACCAAACTGGGCCAAACGCACCCACCGTGCGCCAGTGTGGCTGAAGGCCTGGACTGCGAAATTTGGAGAGCTGTCTGCCACAACATGACTACAAAGTATAATTTTGCAAATTTGGGATCGTTCCTATCGCTGTACAGGCGCGTCACGACGATGTTTGATCGAACTGCCAACAACCTGTCCAGAATTTCTGACAACTAAACCTTCTTGACAGCGCCTTCTGTGGCATACTCAACAATTATTCGATTTTCCAATTTCTGTGTCAATGCGCCTGCGAAGTTTCAGACTCTGTCCTTCACCCATAGTACTGTTGCATGTGCCACAACGAGTTTGTGGTTGTGGCCGTGGGGAACGCGTTTCGCCGCCTCCGTGGCCGTTGCGAGGCCATTGGTCTTGTGATGGCAAATGAGAAATGTGAAG